>JAAIXI010000258.1:2815662-3077991 GCA_013403645.1 Heliconius nattereri | reverse complement strand
TTTTTTGATATTGTAACAACTTCTAAAGTACTTATTAAGATGAAAAACAGTAAAAGACAGTTTTGATCTACATTAAATGGCCAACGTAACTAATATACTTATTTATATGCTGAGAGTAAGGCATAAGTAAAACAAGACTCAATACAGCTGAGGTGTCAACGGCGTGATGTGTCAACAATTACATGCGTTTTTGTCTAAAACTATTCGCAATTTCGAAATAGTGTAAAAAGCTAATTTTATCTTCGTTTAACGTAGAAAATTAATAAAGTATTTTAAAGGATAAGGATTAATACCATTATGGAAAAACTTCCCTCACAATAAAAAATATATTGAAATTATTATTTTTAGACAGAAATATGATCACTACACGTTATTCTTAAAAGATACGAATATGCTCTCGCGGACTTTTTTGTAGATCTTATTAAGACGCACAATACTCCAGTACATTATTTTCCTGTAGTACTTACCATTAAAGCAGCGCGTGCGCGAAAGTGTCTCAACGGGTAGGACTTTATACACATTTGTAGTGTTTATTTACATAAGAATGTACAAATAATAAACTATATACAAGCCTTCTACGAAAAATACTCGACCCAATGGTGAAAACCGCGTCAAAATCCGTTGGGTGGTTTAGAAGAAGAAGAGTTAGAAACAACAGACAGACACGAAAAGCGACTTTGTTTTATAAGATATAGGATAATGCTTATGGGTTTTGGGCTTATGGGCCCATATACATATATGGGCTACCCATAAGCCCGCCCTCAAACCCATAAAAAAATGTACAACAAATTGTACATATCTAGGCTGAAAAATAAGAGATAAAAACGAAGCAGTGAAAACATAGATTACATTTTCATTAGGTTCCTAGTGCTAAAGTCTACGTTCCTCGTCTTACACCAAATTTTCGTGACATTGCGTGTTGGAGTTAAGGCTGCACTTTGTTTTATTATAAGGGCGATTAAATGAAAAAATACTCCCTCTCCACATATTGCAGAAGTGACAGCTGTCAGCAGGCTTCTTGTTGGTCTTTCTTAGCCTGTCGAAACTCATCTCCTAGTCCCACTGTCCAGCGTCTCAGAAGCCGGTTTTCAGGCGGAGCAGGCCCATCAAGGACTACGATAAACTCGCAAGAGTAAACTGTATACTTGTATTTTCACCATTAAATATTAAATAGTCTGGAGGAAAGGTCCGAGCGAGCAGAGAGAATTGAAATGTACTCACTCAGTTCTAGAACTGCGGGTGGTGTTCCTGCGTTTCCTATATACTATGTGGCATACTGTACTATATGAATCTATTTCCCAGTGCCGTAGAGAGACCAACAAATCTCCTACGGTAGAGAGACAGCCGGCACTCCTGCCATACTTAAAACGTTACAAACAGAATTGCCAACATCATCAGAAGAGCTTCCATTTAAACTATATAAAAGAGAGCCAACTAAAAAAAAGTTTCAATTTAAATCAATAATCGCGAAAATCAAAGTTCTTGTTATCATAATATCTCTTAGGAGTATAATACAGGATTAAATGGATCAGAGAAAACTTAGAACTTTGATCCCAGCGTTTTAGCCACAAAACTTGTGTAAGTAACTTTATATATAATGTATTTATTGTAATCCTAGCTTGGCCTAAAAGATTTTTTTTTATGCATTTTTCCCTTTTGGGAAAACCATAATTTTGCGCTGCTTTTTTAAAAGATAGGTAAATTTAAATCTTAATGAGCTTTGTTAGAAACTTTACATGGAATTTTAACCTATAACGTTTTATATTAATACAAATAGAATGTGGACACTGTAACGTAGCGGCATTAGGGGAAATGAAATATTTCATATCTTTCTTTCTCCGTTCTGGTGACAAGTCAAAGCGCGACGTTGAGGTCCTTCACTCATATATATATATATATATACTGTAGTTTTAAAACATAAACGTAGGTATTGAAAATTTACTAGACCCACTAATGTTAGAATCGCGTTTGAAACGTTGAATTTGAGGTTTCGATACATTATCTATGAGATAGATAATGGAAGTGCTTTACAAAGTATCAAATAATCTTCTTGAAAATATTTTAGTTCTGTAAACATTTATTTTCATAATATACTACAAGTCTCTATTGTATTATAACTTTTCTGTAGATGTAGTTGCCTTGGAGTATATTCTACAGAGAGAGCACACTTTTTATTTTTTCGTTGGTGGCGTTTGAACATATTAGTGTATGCTGTATATGACTTAGGTATCCTAGGGTCAGTCCTTTATTATATGTATTTCACAGGCCTGCACCAATCGCAGTCGATGAATAGACTAATGCTACCGATAGATTACTGAATTCCTAATATTAAGTACTTTTTTAAAAGCTTTTATTTAAATTGCAATGTATGTGGGTTCGGGTGAAATCTTTGAGCTCAATTTTGAAGTAGATCTTCAACGGATTGAGCTGAAATTTTGTATACGTGTTTACTTTGGATGACAATGCACGATGAAATATGTGACGTCATTCTAAATCTAATATGGCGGACCAGTATAGGACGGCGGAATAGTTATTTTTAATATACTTCTACAATATGGGTATCTAATGAATGGGCTCGTTAAGAGCAACTCGAAAATTTGTGTGATGTCATTCTAAATACAATATGGAGGAAATCGAAGATAATAAAGATCGCGTTAATAAATATTTAATTAAATTGAAACTTTAAAAATGTAAGCTTAGCAGATCTTACATAATTAAATTTGTAGTAGTTTATTTACACAAGTAAATCGCGCGACAAGCTTTTATGATTATATAAATTGTGTACAATGAGGTTATGAGTTGATAGTTAAAATTTAAAAGACAAATTTTATTTTCTCCTTTTTAGAGCGTTTAAATAAAAGCTTTTTCTAAAAATGATGTTTTGCTTTTTATTTATTTCCCTTTTATATTATTTGAATTAATAGCGGATTTTCCTTTCGTTTATGGAGTGTTTTATTACTAATATCGTATGAACATTGAACTAAATATCTGAGAATTGTACTAAAAATATTTTGACTACGTCGTTTACAGTACTACCTACACGTCTATTCTTGCCTTGTGCGAAATTAAGAAGTTCTATATCAACAGTTTATTATGAGTATTCATCAGATAACATACAATCAACAATAACATACAAATAGTAAAAAAATACTTAAAGCAACTTGACTAAAACAGCCTACCTAAGTCAACAAAATTACAAATTTGTAAAGCTGGTTTAACGCCAAAGAGACTTAAGACAATAAAGTAAGTATCCTATGAATAGAATTGCGTAAGAAGTGTTCCTGCACTTCACATGCTCAAGCCGCAAGTAACACAGCTCGGAGTGTAGGTTACAAAGGAAAGAAAGCCACAGCCGGAGCTAAAAAAGAAAATATTCGCTTAGAAATAATATGAAAATGTTAAATCCTGATGTTTGCTAGTATTTAAAAAAATTTAATAGTTAAAATTGTTTAAACTCAAAATAATGTCATTAATATTTCCGTCGTATTTTAAAACTGTACATTTATGGTTAAATCCTAAAAAATAATAGCCTTAAATTGGGGCAGAATTTGGTATTAAAGCCGCTAGTTGAAGTGATGCAAAAGGGCTCTGCTGCTTCACACGAAAGGGCTCTGGCTATGCTAAGCCTGATTTTCAGAAAAAGCTAATGATCTCCAATTTTTATACGGAACCCTCGGCGGGCGAGCCTGACTCGGGGCCGGTAATCCGGTTTTTTTATGATGAAAGTTGAACTTTTATAGGTTTTATAAATAAGTATTTTTCTTTCCTAACTGTGAAATAGCACAGTAAGAATGTTATAACTATTGTTTATTTTTTCATAAAAAAAATATTCGTAGTATAAGAATAAACAGAGTACCAACACGTACCAAATGGGCGCCGTTGCGCAGCTTGGACGTGCCTGAATGCGATAAATGACGTCTCCAATCTCACTCGGGGAAATATAAGCAGTATGCTTACAGTTTCAATTTCTCCAACATAGCTACTAGGACCCAGTGTCGAGAAGTTCCGTTCTCCTTTACTAAGTGAGTGATAGACCAAACTACTAGTAATTAAAATTTCGCACTTGGAAATATATTAGGGAGTGTAGGGGAGCACTAAGAGGGGATATCTTGAAATACCTACGGTAATAGAAAAATGAGATGAACTTCCATGGTTGGTGGTTTCCTTTGCTGATGACGACTAGCATACATATTATATTATAATAATTATTTATTATTACAACTTAAATGAATAAAATTTAAACACAGAAAAGGGAAGGTGAGACAGAGTGATTTACCACTAATTTCTTTCAATTGAAACTGCTAAAAGAATAAAAAATATATTATAGCTTAAAGTCTTTCTTCGGATCTGTCCTTCAAAGTACAGTCCACTACGGGCATAAAGTAAGCAATTAACCTCGTTCCGACGTATAAAGCATTGTCTCATAAGCACCTATGGTTATAGCTGTATGTATGTATGTATGTATGTACGTCTCTATCTACGTACTTGCGTACAACAATGAAGTGACATCACCATGGTCCAATCGTGATCAGAATCATCCTTTGAATGTATATAGGATGTTTGACTGTGTTTTTGTTTATTTTATTTTTTTATTTATATTAGGATTTGAGGTCGTCGTAGCTCAGAAGTAGCGTGTGACGGTAGTCGGAGAATTTAAATATTTATTTAAATGTGTATTTCCATTTCTTCGCTCTGATGTCCAGGCAAAGTGCAGCGTAGAGTTCCATCACTGAACATGCAATACCTTCAGAATTCGGTGGAAAGTTGGGATCGAAGTGTCTTAATACTATGTTCCCTCTGCCTACCCTGCTATATGCGTGCGGGATACAGCGTGAAGCTAGAAAACCACAGATTTGTGATTATTAATTGTTATTTGTGTTTGTTTCTTTATTTTTCATTATAAGGTATAGATGTTCTATTGATACGTTAATCAAATCGTTCTCCACTTTTCGGTTACCTATTGTACATGTAAATGTAAAAGATTTTTTTTATGTAACAATCAAAAATTTTGCATAGACTAACATCTATTCATATGAAACTCTCCGATTAATGAGTGACTGGCAGACAACGCACATATGAAACTACTGGAGTTGAAATTTGGCTTTGTTTCGGGAGTATAGGGAGTGCTAACAGAGGGTTTTTAAAAATTTCCGCAAGAACGGAAAACTTATTTTCCTTTTTAAAGTTCACTTAAAAAAATTTCGGGTGACTACTTTTATTAATATAATTATATGAAAACATACATTATTTAAAATATTGTTTTAAAATTATAACAACCTGTACATGTGCCATAATAGATGTGATAATCGGCCTGCAATTTTAATTTAATATTATGTCAGACAGGAAGTCGCTGCAGTAGTTATCTATTTTGCATAGGGATTTAGATATACAGATAGTTATATATAATTGTTATTAGATATAATATAGGAATCGACTGTACACGGTGGTTGTAGGTTCGATTCACAATTGGGGAATGAATTGTTTTCATTTTCTCGCTGTGGTATACATACCTATATGGGTAAAAAAAATCAGCTACGCTCACGCTGTATTCTGCACACAGCAGGGTAGATAGAGGGAACCTAGTGTTAAGACACTCCGTTCCCCACTTTCTGCCGAATTCTGGAGACATTGCGTATGTGAGTGGCAGAACTCAACGCCGCGCTTTGCGTCGACACCAGAGCGAAGAAATGGAAATATAAACGTAAATAAATATTTATCTTCCTCGAGTGGGGATCGAACTCACTACCGTCGCGTTACAGTCACACCATGTGCCGCTGCGCTTATATAGATAGGTAGATATAATAATTTTCTTGCTTCACTGAAACATTAATTATAGGATCTTAAAGACAAGGTGCCGATGTCAGACCAGGTAGTACATTTTATAGGCCACTGGTCAAAGAGCGGTCATTTGGAAAAAGGTGAAATTGAACCTTAATAACTATAGTTTATATATTTTTGGCACATTCATATAATATAGTACGGGTATATTATATTACGTATATGGACAATGGAATACATTTAATTATGCTTTCATTTGTAAGGACGAAAGGGTCAGAGGAATAACATGTGGTATAATTATAATACTGATATAGTAGAAAGATTATTATATTCCCTTTGTCAAATATATTTAATAAAGAAAAACTTTTTTTTAATAACCGTTATTTGTGTTATAACTAAAAAAAGATGTCAATTATTTACATTTACTATATCACTGTTTATCTTTTTTATTTAGAGAGTATTGTGTGAACAATCAATCTATATAGATATTAATAATCTATACAAATATAATAATAATAAATTGGCTTAAGCCGTTAATCTTAGGAAATAGTGGTCCAAATAAAAAATGTCCTTTTATGTTTCATAGTTCATATTTCGAGGAAAGCCATGAGCAACAAGTATGTATTACGCCACGGAAACGTCCAAAAGGAGCCAACTAATAATATAAAACATTGCAAAAATGAAAGAGCTTGAAAGCTTCCGAGAGGTTGATGCGCAATTCTTAATAATTTAATTTTTACTAAGCGAGTAAAGCCACATGTAATGCTAGTATTAAAGTATAAACATATAAGTATATAGGTATCCGCATATGCAAGCTAAGCTACATATATATTTTTTTCAATATTTAAACTATAGATTAAGACATAACCATCATAAAAATCTGCCGCACGCATATAAAACGCGTCATATCTTTTACGTACGAACGTATTGTGAATGAAAATATAAAATTATACTACATGCCCCGCGTTTTATGACCTCTATGGCCCCATTTGAGATTAACGATCCTGCATTATTGAAGAGGACGATTTATTAAACTATTTATAAAAGACTATTGCTTAAAAAAGCGCGGCGTTGGGTTACGCCACTCGACACGCAATATATTGAATTTTAAACAACGGAGATTATTGTCGGTAAGTTTTCTCTACCTACCCTGCTATGCGGTATTAAGGGGGAAGAGAAGTGGAAAATCTTAAGTCTCTACGTTTTATGACCCCCGTGGCCCCATTTGAGAATAACGATGCAGCGTTATTGAAGAGAGTGTTTTATTAAACTATTTGATGGGTACTTGAGAGCTGACAAAAAAGTGACACGATACGGGTTTATGTCATGTTTATTTGAAGAATTTATATTAGGGGGGCCAGTCGTGGCGTAGGGGCACAAATATGTGACTGTAAACATTTATACAGTTATAAGTTCGATTCCCATTTGGGGAAATGAAATATTTAATATTTACATTTTCCGAGTTCCGCCACCCAATTCACAATGCCTCCAGAATTCGGAGTAAAGTGGGGAACGAAAATATTTCATTGGAAAAAGAATGTCTACCCTTCTTTGTGCGGGATATTGATTGGCTAACAAATAAATAAATTAAAACACTTACCTACCCACCTCAATAATATATTTCCTAATAAAAGAAATACTTACCCTCGTCCTGCATCCTGATATTCTGGTACTCTCGATGACGTCATACTTCCATAGACCCCTCATATTACATCAGGATATATCGCTTTGTCTCCTTGTAAGCTATACATTCCTGGTACCTCAGATGATGTCACAAAATATTGACTGACTGCCTTAAATAATAAATACACTTAAATACATTTGTATTTATTTAGTGGAATTGGTTCCTTTCAACGTTTTAATGGAAAAAATCAATGGTACGTCATTATAAATATGGGCGGTACGTACTACTCGGGTGCGGTAAACGTGTTTTTCCCGCATTAAATCTGGTCCCGCGGGAATTACGGAAAAAAAGAACCCTTTCTTTCTCTTCTGTACTCCTTCCTCTTTATCTATGCACTTTTGTCATCTCATAGGCAGCTTATCGATCCTTTACTAATAAAGTCGATATAGAACGAAATCGGTAAAATTTTCGGAATCGGTAAAACTTTGGATTGCCCCATCGGTTTTTTCCCTTGCAAGAAGTTATGGCAATTTCGAAAAACCGAAAAGACCGGCACTTTGATATAGATGTATAAAACATATAGATGTATAAAAGGCGGCCTTATTGCTTAATAGCAAGGCAGAGAAAATAGCAAATTAAGATAGGAATACAGGGTAATAACGTGCATATAGTATAATTTAAACATCCATACCTATATTATAAATTCAAAAGTAACTCTGTCTGTCTGTCTGGCTGTCTTTTACGCAATCAGGGCCAAAACGTTAATTTAATTGTGATAAAATACTCATGTAGAGATACTTGAGGGTCTCAGGATGAACATAGGATACTTTTTTTTTCATATTTGTAATATTTTCGATAAATATTAAAATACTTTTTAATATGACATGCAATTTATTCGGCCATGTTAATAACAACCGACCGTTGTTAAGCAACGATTTGCAAAGTTTGTTGTTAGAAAACGTCACCCAAAATGAGCTTGCTTAACGCATCATTTTAATTTCATAAATATATTTAATAAATATTCGTATAGTTTAAGCGGGCGTAGCCGCGTTCGGGTCCACTACTATAAAATAAATAAAAAACACAATACATATACAATACAATATAATATACAATAGACATATATACTAACATACACATACACTTATATGTATATACATAAAATTAATTAACAAGTAAAGTTCAGCTCAGCGCAGTTGGTAGTTAAAATATTAATGTACAACAAATTTAGTATCACTTATTATTACATATTAATAATTGAATAATAAACATTTTATTAATGAATCCTCTTCAAGTTACGTATAACAGCCAAATTTCATAATGACGTTATTATTACAAGAACCTCAAATTTAGTTATTTTATATTATATATAGTTTTTTTATAGTTATATTATATATTCTATTATATGGTTACATATCCACCTAATAACAACATTAAAACACAAAAACATTTCAAATTAGTCTACTAAATTTACATTTAGTCTGTAGACTAAATTAATGTTTACTATTTATTTTTGCATATTTAAAACCTCTTCCACGATGAACAGCCGGCACTAACACACCTGAAAGTTTGCTCACCTAGTATAAAAGAACAGGTAAGAGCAACAGTTCAGGCCCATCAGTGTACCGAACTTCTTCTTTATTCTTGATTATTATATTCTTCCTTCATTTTCTTCTTGTATGTGGTTTTTGTAATAGAATGTGTATGTATTTAAATATATGTTTTTAAATTACGTGCATATATTTTCTTCTAATTACAAATAATTATAAATACAGACTTTTTATCTTAAACTGTAATTTTTAAATCGCAGCTATTGCTTGCAATAACTGCGTTATAACATAAATTAAATATAAATATAAGTAGCCACCCAAAAATAGTAAATTTGGTTCAAGAAACTGCACCCTCCGTCTGTCAATGAGATTAAGAATTTAACACCTTACTAGTAAATTAATTTTCACCGCTAGTAGCATAGTATTTTCATAAGCCCTAATTTAAGCTACCTTAAAGGTTTCCTCTATTAATAACTAAGAGGATTTCCTTTAATCCAATAACTAACTTTATTGATTATATCATTACAGTTCAAAAGGTATGTATTAGTGGAAGGGGACATATACATAATATGTATATTTTATTCCTCAACTACAAAAAAATTATTAATTTGTACATTTAGTTTTATATAAACGTATTCATCCAGATTTAAATCTTGTACGTAAAATAAACCTCCCGATTGACAGCTATAAAAATTAGATCAAGGCAAATAAATGCTTAAAAGTACAAATGAAAAATCTAGCTATATAATTCAAACCACGCTATTGTGTCACGGAGGCATAAATAGAATACAGATTAGTATATTCATATCATATATCTTCCACATCTAGCATAGTAACCTTCAACTAACAATACAAATATCAAATAACGCAGTAAACCTAACAATCAAATTAACACAATAAAAAGACACGAGTCCAAAGCGTTATCTAAATATTTTATCTGTATCATCGTTATGATAACAATATGGCGGGCGAGCGAAAATAGGAACAATTTGACAGCTGTCAATTAGGCAGTGACAAATGGATCGGATGCCATTATAGGACGATATGATGACGATATTTATTATAGGAAATAGTGAAAGGCTTTGGTCTATTTTCAATATTTTCCTTATTTATAAATTTTCGAAACAACGTTTTACCCTTTATATATGACTGTGGAAATCACGTACCGATGCTCTCAAATGCACACAGTTTTTTTTTCATTTTATAACATATCGTATTGTTTAAATATAATATATTACATAATATAATATAGATAAGTATAATATGGTAAAATTCATTGTTTAACTCGTATATATAAGTTATTTTATATATAAAATAAATAAAAAATAGTACATTTCTCACGGTAAGCTCTTTTACTAGCCAAAGTTATATGCTTACATATATATATTACGATATATCACAGGTAAAGTGAATCATAGGATATAAATCCTATATAATATCCTATTTATTACACACAGTGCTAGCTCTGACTTATATACTTCCTTTCAAATTGGAAGCTTGCACTCTACCACTGACAGCTCAATAACTTTTACTCGTCGTCTAAAATAAGATTTGCGAATAAAGAACTCTTTAACCACACTTTTAGATTTTTATAAGATTATTTATTGGATATTAGATGTGAATTAAGAGTGAATGGTAAGAGAGCCAGGTATAACACTTGATTCCCCTTTGAACATATAGTATTCACCATACTGGAGAAAATTCACGTCAACTACACGAGGATTCCCCAAAGGGTGTCACCATTGCGCGCGCTAATGACAGTGGAGGAGGCGTGGGAGATATGTAGAGGCCGTAGTCTCTCTGGCTAGGGATAAAGTATAATAAAAAAAAAAAAATGGGTCTCATCTTTAAACGTCGTTCCATGAGCTGAATTCGAATCCACAACTACCTGAATATTTTTATATCCGACCTGAATATTTACCTACTGCGCTGGACTGACGTTTTAAAATTATAAATTATATAAAATATCATAAAGCCTTAAATAAATATTAACCTAGTAGTCATAATATTGCTATCGCTTCTGAGAACTTGGTGTGTGGCCGTTGCATTCTTTAAGCAATCATATGAAGAATTTGTACACGTGTTTTATATCAAATGATATGACATTATAAATAACGTTACCAGCTTATGCGGGGAGTGTTTATGTTGACGAAATATTTAAGATTGCGTTAGATGTCATTACCCAACACGCAAAAATATAGTGGGCTGGCAAGTGGAAGACGGAGTGACTTAACATAAAATCAATAGCAAAATTTTGAGTTTAGTCTAATTGCTGGCTATACAAGATATTTATTTTTTTAATGTTAAGACACTCTGTTTCTCACTTTCCGCCGAATATTTTGAGGAATTACGTGGGGAATGGTGAAATTCATCAGGTCGCTTTGCCTTGTTACCAGCACTACGACTGCTTCAAGAGTATCGGTCACAAGTACAAGTTACATATATTTCTATTTCTGTACTAAACATATATATATATATAAACCTTAATTATTTTTTTATCACTTGTATGTATGTATAGATGTACGTCGACAGTTTTTCTACTAAACTCATTTCAATATGATGTATTGCAAAACTAGTACCTGATGTAAAAACTTTCTATTAGAATATGTCAACTTAATGGCCATCCATCTCAATTCATTTATAACAGTTAAAAGCCTTTTGTAGTCCAGGAGATTACTGCATTTTAATTTTTATGAAAAAATCTCGGAATATAAAACACGATATTATTCAAACTGAAAAATACAACAGATATTATTAAAAGTAATTGATTGTATTTTAAACTGAATATTTTTAGTATTAAATATTTTAAACTTTCTTAAAACTTACTTTAAACATAAAATTTCTTGCAAGTACTTGAAATGAATAGAGGATTAATCAGATTTACTACTTTGTGTGTAACTTAGTCGAAGTTGAGAAATAGAATGGTATTTACTATTTAACTATTAATAGTCTTAAAATTAGCTGCGCTACTAATAAACTTTGATTTAACTATTAAAGTTAATTGTATATGAATAGTTTATTATATTATTAATTTATCGCATTAAATTTAAGACTATTGTTTCGCAGCAGCATTATATTTAACTGAAAACGAAACGGTTGTGGGTTCAATCCCCAATTGGGGAAATAAATTATTTTTAAGCTTTGGTAAGAAGACCGATCTTAGTAGAGTAGATTTCCTTTATTCAACATGCAATGTCTCGAAGATTTGGCAAAAAATGGAGAACGAAGTATTTTAACATTAGTTTCCACATGCTTAACAATATACATATGTGGGATACAGCATGAAATAAAAGAAAATATCTCAAACAAATCACATTATGTCGTACTAAAATATGCTATTGAATCTAGAACATAAATCGCCAAAGAATTTTACACAATCAATAGATAACAATACTAAATTGTTTCTAATAAAATTGATATACTAGTACAAATACTTCTGCCATAACTCGTCAAACCAATCACAGTTGACCGCCGGCGTTGCAATTAAGCCTTTATAACGTTGATTTACCGAAATATATATAACTATTAAATATTTATGTATGTAATATACACCATTGAAGGCATTGAGATTATTGAGCATGAACTGAATAAACAAAGTTAAGCTATTTAAAAATATCTAGAAAATTTAAAAAAAATTGTAGAAAATAAAGAAAATTGTGATTAATTGTGCTATTTTTGTCAATCGCACCACATATTGATGACAAAGAAAACATTAAAAAACCTGTCAAGTGCGAGTCGGAAATGTCCAACAAGGATTCCAACATAGAAGTGGTTAATAAAAGTTGACAGATTTGTGTCCATTTATTTGAATAAAAATAATTTAGATTCACAAGTAGGACTATACGGCAAAATAAGTAAGATTTACCATAAAACATCTCTATTTCTTTGAAGCAAATAAAAGTAACAAAACCTGGATAGGATTGAAATACTGCCAAGATGTTTGCCAACGTCAATAAGATTCTGTGAATAAGTTCCTTGGATATTGGAGGAAAAATACCGTTATTTCAATATGGAAATATATAGTTGTGTAATATGAAAAAACTAGTGTTTCTCTACCGTGTCGCCATTAGCCTAGACAGAGATGTCTAAATGTTTTTTCGACATCATAATTATTATTAATCTTTGATATTAAATTAATTTTAAATTAATTGCTCGCATGGCAATGTAGGCAAAGAGCTCAGTGTTCAGACACTACGTTCCTCCATTGCCGCTCCTTTTTCCAGGCTGCGTGTTGAGTAGCGGAACTCAAGGCCACGTGATAGTGATACTATGTAAATGTTTTGAACTTGCACTTATACATCAATGTTCCTCTTAAAGCATATTGTATATTTGTGAAAACCACATCAAAATAAATAGAGCAGGCTTAGGCGTACATAGATGGGAAATATTTTTGTATATTCTACATAAAAAAGTAGAAATCATAATCATAGTGCATCGGAATGTGAATCCAATTAAATAAAAAAGCACTCTAGATATAGGTACTTTGATTAAAATGAGCTTTAGCTCATATAAATTTTAATTATTTTCTTTATCTCGTATGTATATAGTTTATGGAGCGTAGGGGAGCAATGAGAGATTTCGGGAATTCTTATTACAACGGGAATTTTTATTTATTTTTTATGTCCACGAAAACAGAGTAGCGGGCGTCAACTAGTTTTCTATATACATTTACATACGATACAAAAGTTGTAATTCCAATTGCATTTTAATTAAGCAAAAAGCAATCTGATAACGCAGTATTTAGAACGTTTTAAGATAGATAAATAATGATAATGAAATTAATAACCGTAACTCGATACTTAGATCGTATCTTACAAGTTCATTCGCACAATTATTTGTAATAAAGTAATTTAAACTGTCTAAAGGGATGTTATAAGCAGTATTTTATTTAACAAATATCTTAATAATTTATAGCTTTTATAATGTTTACTGCTTTCTATATAAGCTTTGATAAAAGCTTCATGCTTTTTTTCGCATATAGCAGGGTAGGCAGAGAGAACCTAGTGTTAAAGCACTCTGTTCCCCATTAAGACACTTCCGACTCCCACTTTTCCGCCAAATTCTGGAGGCATTGCATGTTGAGTGGCGGAACCCAACGCTGCGCTTTTCATATTCCTCGAGTGGGAATCGACCCATAACGACAACACCCCTGCTCCATGTCCGACGTCAATTTTAGTAGATACTACATATAAAAATATATACCTAAAAACTAAATAATACTTAAAAGATTTGAAACTATCATCGAGTAGTTCATGGTCTTAGATTGTAGATAAGTGACATTTATTTTGGTCTCAAACGTACGAATAGAATTTCAAATAATTACGTATTAGAATTAAATTGCTTTAGATACTAGTGTGTCCGCTTGAATCGAGGTCCGTGGGAAAATGATTTAAACTAGGTCTCCTTGGGGAAGGAGTTTTAAATTGTTATTACATAAAATTACTGTGTATATGTTACCGGACAAACCCGATTTTAGGACAAACTAGTTTGGACTAGGATGTTCTAGTTTTTCCTGACCACACTAGGATAAACTAGTTTGGCCTTATTGATTACAGGCTGAACTGGTTTGGCCTAATAGCGTTAGGATAAACTAGTTCAGCCTGGTAGAACTGTTAGGTTAGGTTAGGTTAGGTTAGGTTAAACAACCCGGCAAAACTAGTTTATCCGTACGCTACCCGGCCAAACTAATTCGGCCTAACAGTTCTAACCTAACCTAACCTAACCTAACCCGGCAAAACTAGTTTATCCGTACGCTACCCGGCCAAACTAATTCGGCCTAACAGTTCTACCAGGCTGAACTAGTTTATCCTAGTGTGGTCAGGAAAAACTAGAACATCCTAGTCCAAACTAGTTTGTCCTAAAATCGGGTTTGTCCGGTAACATATATAAGTTTATTATAGGCCGTAGTGGCGCAGTGGTGCGGTGCGTACGGAACGGAGTGTCTTAACACTAGGTTCTATCACCCAGCGTTTATAAGTGAGATAAACTTAACAGTTAAAAAAAAACCAAACAAATATATTGTTATATTTAACTAATGCCACGTATTTAGAGTGTCACGCGATGCACACTAGATAAATTTGCTTTGTCACGTGATATGACATCGTATGATTAATGTGCGGTGCTGTGAACGAAACGTCACGTTTAAATTCTATGTACATATATGAATGTTAATTTGAATATAAATAATTAGTTCTTTTCTTATTTGCTTCACAAAGGCTTAGAATGAAATATACGAAAAAGGTTGTTTTATATATATTTTTAAAATCCTGCATATAGCTGGGGTAGGTAGAGGAAACCTAGTGTTATGATAAAGAGGAACTGCCTCACACACTGTCCAATTTTTGAGACATTACATTAGACTCGTAGGATGAACGCCGCGTTTTATCTTTTCACATGAGCGAGAAATTAAAATTTCATTCCTCCAAGTGGAAATGGAAGTCACAACCGTCGCGTTCACAGCTAAACTTAAAACCTTCACAACTTACTAACTAAGATACTTCCGTTCCTCACTTCATGCCGAATCTGGAGACATTGGGTGTGAAGTGGCGAAACACAACCCCGCACTTTGCGTATTGACCATAGCAAGGAAATTAAAACATTAAATATTTAATTTCCTCGAGTGGGAATCGAATCCACAGCGACTGGCCGCTGATAAGAAAGTTATATACAATTAACATATGGAAATAAACAATCAGCCCCTAGCCTATACTTCGCGTGACCAGTGTCTACACTAATTGAATTAACTACAATTCCATCCACTTAATCTCGTAGTATTGCATCCATTACTTTAACTTTTATTGGTTGTTTAATTGAAAAATAAATTAGTCAGGGAGCACCGAACGGTTTTGATAAATGTCTTAATAGATCGTATATAATGTTGTTCTAGCCATAAACTTATAGTCTAAGAGAGACGCTACTATTTATTGGTTTAAAAAAGCCTCAGAGTTTTGTTAAATAAATAAATTTAAATGGTAGATCTAATTGTTTTGATCTTTGTCCTATGTGAAAAAAGCCTTTTTGGATACTAAATTATATGACAATATTAAATATAGTGCAAACCTATTTGCATCTAGTTCCACGCCACGCCACTTAACGCAGTGTCTCGAATTCGGGCGGAAAACGTAGAGCGGAGTACAATAACACTAGAAGTATCCTCCTTAGCAGTAGGTTCCTACTTTCTCTACTCTGTCTACCACAATACATGCGGGACAAATCAATATGAACAATATCGTCACTGAGCTATGGGTTATGAATTCTATAGTTAAACAAAATTCAGCGTTAAGTTCCACCACCTAGTACACAATACAGAGATTATACAATAAATTGAAAAAATGTCGTAAATACGTTTAAAAGTAAAAGGAATATTAAGAAAAATAAATTATTTTTAACCTAAAAGAAACCTGAAATCAACAATTTAAATGAAAAACAAAAATATTTCATTTAAAATGAAACAATAATTAAAATTGCTCAAAAGGTGTATAATATTTAATTACAGGTACAGCAAAGAAAATTTGCATACAACTGAATTATGAGGCACTCACTCAAATAAACTGAAAGTAATTAGCAATTATACTGTCTGATAGTGAACTGACCCAGTTTTTTTAAAGGTTTTATATTAAGCTTTTATAAAATATATTTTTATAAAGTACGGATGAGGATGCGACGGGTGGTGGGTTCGGTTTCCGCTGTGGTAATGAATTATTTTCGTTCCCCGCTTTGGTAACAAGGCAAAATGCGGCATATTTGCTATATGCACGACGCTAAAACATATCAAATTAAAATAGAGGACAGTTTGTTTATCATGTTTAATTTATTATATAAAAATTCAATGTATTTTGTATTTTTATAGCACATACTGCATTTGATGATCACAACCTCGATTATCTGTAAAAGAAAAAATAAAACATTAAATAGAATTCCTTTATAATTATTATTAATTGAATTGAATAGAATTTTTGATATATGGCGTTTCGAGCGTGCCAGTTGAGCACAATTCATTTCGCGAATAACACGTTGTATGGAAAACACTATTATTAATTGAAAATAATATTTCAAGTACCCACCCACATATAGCTAGTTACGTATTTGGATATACTAAATGATCTACAGAAATCTGTAAAAAAAAAGAATGAATTGATGAAATAAAAATATAAAACAAATTATATTTTTTATTTCTTCCAATATATTTATTTTAAGTTATGTTTTAGGACTTTATCAAAATCAATAAAAACCAGAACTTTTGGTGAACTCAACTAAAAATCGAATCAACACTTAAGTGAGGATGCCACTAAGCACTGACCAACTACACATTCATATGGTATTTACTATTTATACATGCTAGTTACGTAATTGGATATTCTAAACGATCTATCCACGGAGCTGCGATATATCCGCGCGGGTGACAGACGCACGCCACCCTTTCACGGTTATTGCTAACAAGTGAAGTACTGTAGCGACTTTAATATTTAATAATATTCTCTTAGGTTTATAATTTAAACTAAATGTAGTCCGCAACTCCATTTCCGTAAGCTACAAGCATAAAAGCTAGTATTTTCCCGCTCCCAAAGGAATTTCATCCCAATGACTACATGTCAAGTTACAGCGTTTTACGCCGCGTAATTTCGGCTGTACATTGCGGCTTGAGCGGCAGTCAGATTCGTAATGGAAGCTTTTTATATTATATACATAAATATATAGACGATGAATGAATAGGATCGTAGTAGATAAATATATTCTACTAGAAAAATAACTTTGAAGCGTAATCTCAAGTCGAATTTTGTTTAACTAGACAAAAATTATGTTTTTTTAAAACGAGAATTAAATTAATGTTCAGTAAAGTCTCCGCCTATATCATACCATATGAAGATGATATAATGATGCCTAAAAGATGGAATGATAAATTACTCAAAACCAACAAACATATTTCAATCAAAAATATTTTTTATTTATGTATATAGTAATGTTTAAAAAAAATCCATTTGGAATCACTAAAAATGTATCACTTACACCAACCGCAGATATAAATGAAATGGATTGATCTTACATTAAATTTATTTCTGGAGCCAAGATTAATATTTTTGGCAGAAACTCAAAAGTACACCGACAACTAGGCATTCCTTCCGACGTATTTCATTTTTGTAACGGTGGAAAAAATGTATAATTCTATAGGATGTTTTAGTATATATACATATAGCGGGGTAGTCTACATTTTCGAGTTTTTGCGTGTTGAATGGTGAAACTTAACCCTGAACTTTAATTTTATCTCATTACAAGAGACAAGGTGCAGTAATAAGTTCTGCCACTCAAGAGAGAGGAGACGGAGAGTGGCTGGAAATAATCATAAATTTATTGACTGTAGTCGTGTCGATTTTTCGGAAGAGAGTATTATTATTTTTTTCTTTTTCCCAGTAAGAAAAAGAGTGGTGGTCAAATATTTAAAAAGTATAGAAAACACTGACATAATATCGTTATTTATTATTATGGGAGAAATCCCATATATGAACTTGTTGCTAGGCTTAGGCTTCCAAGAGGCGTTGCCTTTGGTTCAAATCCCGTTACGTTCAAATTTGTAATTATGATGTTGTGTTTGTCTATTATAGCAGAGGGAACATAGTGTTATCACATTACGCTCCCCATACACCCTCGAATATCCGGCATGCACTTTATTATTCTATATTTTCATAAAACAAACATAGAAATAAAGACTTATGGACTAAAAAAAATTAAAACCCCTTACTCAAAATGAATTAGTTCTAGTTAAACTATCGATGACCATCTAACCAAATAAATGTCTAAAGAAGAATTATTCAAAGGTTCCCTGGCACACGCTGGTGTAAAAAAATACTAATTGACAAACTTGGCAGAGCTCGCTTTGATATGCCTTGATTAAAAACAGGCTTCTGCGTAAATAGAACAGCGTTAGAAGGTACACACGCGACGTAGAATAGCTCTATCACATTTTTATTTAGGTAGGCAAAGAAAATATATAGAGACATCGGTTTTTTTTTCATTCTTTTTATATTTTAGAAATATTATGTGTTCAATAGTGGAGTTTAGCACCGTTTTTTTATGTAGTTCTGCAATACATTATATTTCCTTTCAATAAACATTAAATATAACACTATAGCTTCATGTGCGTATCCTTTCACCATCTATTTTATTAATTGCCTTGAGCGAAAAAACGACAAGCTCGACATGAAGCTAAGCTTTTAGGAGATATTTGAAATTTTCATTCGTAACAAATTTTTCGTTTATGTACAGATAATTTACAGTTAGGCTCTACACATTACATCACACTGTATTACGCACATCGCAAGGTAGGCAGAAAAAACGTAGGAACGTAGTGCTAGGACACTCCGTTCCTTATTCAATACTTCTGTTTCCCGCTTTCTGCCAAATTTAGAAATTTAGTTTAAACTACTTTACTGGCCATTAATGTTAAATATTTCATTCCCTTTAGTGGGAATCGAATCCACACGTTTACCGCCGCACCGTTTGGTTATGGTTGGAAGGTCCACATCGTCCCTGCTATAAATATATTAAAGTTAAGACACTAGTGACAATAATTGAACAAATAATCTTAACTTACTATCAAGGTCAGCTAATGAGGGTCTGGAAGATCACCCTCGTGGCACAATTAAAAGTTATATACAACGATTCAATTATAATTTAAACCAGACAAAAATGAAGTTTAAGAAATGTGAAGATTATATAAAAATAATATATAATATATGATGACTTAATTTGAAGTAAAAACGTCAAAACTTAAATTGCATTTTTTAAAATACACGCTGTATCTTTGTATGGTATTATGTTGTATACAAAATACTAGAGAGAATTAGTGTTACGAGTTCACTTCTTTAACTTGTTAGTTCACTTCTTTAATTCAATGCCGTACTTTGCTTTAACAGAACGGGTAGTAGAGTTTCGCCATTGAGCTTGAAATATCTTGGAAATTGTGGAACGGGTTCCCTCTGCCTATTTTGCTATATGAGAGATATAGCGCGATGCTAAACAAATAAAAAAATATATAAAAGCATTGTACAGCATTCGATCTCTACCCAAACTCCAAAGGGGCATGTCGCGCAATCCAATAGACTTGTATTCCCAAGCAACTACATAGGATACGTTTTAGAGTATTACAATTTGTATTTGTCGGAAATAAAAGTTTGTATTTTTTACACCTCTATATAGTATATTTTCTTTTCAAAAAAGATCTTTTCAAATATTTAAAATAAGGAAATTTTGGGTTCAGTCATCTAATATGCAATGTTAGTCAGGTTAAACGCGCTAATCTCAAGAACTACTAGAACGAATATATTTTATTGTATCGGATAGTCCGTTTATCGATGCTATAGACTATATAACATTACATAAAAGTTATGGTTCTCTCTATACCTTTCTCATCATCTTTAAAGAAGACGAAACAGTCGCTGTTTATAGAAACTGTCTTAATACTAGGTTCCCTCTGCCCCCCTTACGGAAAAAGCATAAAGCGTAAACCACAGATATAAAGAAACTTGCTTAAAAAAATAAACGTTATAAGTAATTTGTAGGTAACTCAAGTAAATCTCAATAGTACACAGTATTTGTTACCGTAACGATGTTGGTTCGCCTTTTTAAGTAACTTGATCCTTTATAAAAAGGTTTCACGGTTCTATTTCTTAACAAGAGATGTTGTTCTGTGTGAATTTGATATTGGTGTTACTTAAATGTTATTTCTAGTTTTCTTTTCGTGAAATTATGATGTTTATGCGCTGCGTTAAACTCCGTCACTGATCACGACCGATCATTGTCTTGAAAGGTTTCTCTGCCTACGGAGAGATCGTTTTACTGGGGCTGAGGCTGAAACATTGACATTCGGAAGGGCGTGTCCGAGTATTGTAATTTACTTTGTATAATATTGTTTCATGTATTCATTTTAAATACCTATTATGTGCAGGTAAAAGGTGTTCTTCTTGGTTGTCTACATAAATATGAAAATAAGCATCAGTGGACTTTTACACAAACCTTTAGAAAAATGACTGTACTGCCTATTCACATAAAATATTAGAAAATCTGAATAATATAAAAAAAATCATAAATCTGCTTTGAACCTCTATCCACTGCTTGTGTGAACGAATCGTGCATATATTATTACATTTACAACGTAATTTGCTAAGCAATAAAATAAAATAACACAATTTTCTACGTAAAACTAATTGAGGACGACTCCAATATTTTATTGTTCTATTAAGAACAGCTGATTGAAGTTATATGTAATAGAACAATAACACTCGAGCAATGGGCATCTATCTCTGACTGGAATTGGAAAGGAATGGAGTGGCGAAATCTGATAAATTACACTCACAAAGGCAAGACTTAATGATCATATAAATTGGACTGTAGATTAGACGTTCAGGCGATTTTCTTAATGGAAACAGTTGATTGGTAAAGTAATATGGCAGGTTATAATGTATAAAAATAATCTGATTTTTACCTTTTTTCTATGTAAAAAAGAGTATACAGAGGCCGTGGTGACCAGTGGCACAGCGTCTGATAAACGACTAAACAAAACGACGGTGGAGGGTTTGGTTCACAGTTGTGAATTTCGAAGAATGAAGTCTCAACGTTAGTTTCTCCCCGCGGGATAAATGCGGGATAAAGCATGAAACAAAAAAAAAATTAACACTCCCACGAGTAAAGATCGAGTCTACAATCATAGTAGCGTTTAGAATCAGATAGTTTTAATACTGCATAAAGTGAAAATAATACTAATATATTTAGAAAATCTCACTATTAAAAAAATCTAAAAAAGCTAGTCCGAATTGTGGAGTTAAAACCTACTTTACTTAACATGTTGTATTATCTAAAAAGGAAATACAGTATTTAGCATTTTTTTTTATTTCATTCGCGTGGGTAAGAGCCTATTAATTTTAAACAGAAAGACCGAAAATCGAATTAGATCTATTTAAAGCTTTTTATTACACATTGGCGTAACTAATTGTGAACCTGACGGTCATGGGTTTGAGACCCACTCGGGGATGTATTATTTTAAGTTCTCCGCTCTGAAAATAATATAAAAGAGTTCCGCTGCTTAAAAGCTGATAACAGTGTCTAAGCTCTAGGTTCTCTTTGCGTGCCCTAAACAAAAAAAAAATCCATTCGATTTTAAATTGAATCCACAAACGTCATCGTACTTTCTAATGCGCTAAAACGGTAAGAATTACACTATTATAAATAACAATATCAATCGCATTAATAACATTGAAATCTAAATATAACGTTTCTCTTAAGTACCAACAATAGCGGGAAGATAGATTGCCCTAAAAAGATTAAGGCCTGTGATCCACTATCAGCCTGGAACTAATGGCGGTAGCTAACGACTAGAAAACACATAAGAAATTCTCATTTCGAATTATTATGAGTTATTTTATTGAGTGTACTCTGTTTTATTTTATTATGGTGTTAATCGATTTGTTATATTAGTTTAGATTTATGGTGATAATAATTAAGTGAAGGTTAGTGATATAGCTCTCCTATTAACTTGAAAACGGATAAATACAAGTTTGTAATACGCCATAAGTAAGAAACGAACTGTCTCAGCTTATCCATGCTTCACACTGTACAGGATGCATTTAATAGGACAGGAAGAAGGAATCTAATGTTAACTCAAACGCTTTTTTTTCCAATTTTCCAGAGAGAATAACTGAAAATAATAAATTCCATCGAATGAGAATCGAACCCACAATCACCTTGTTTACAAGGAGACGCAGTTACTGCTCTAGTATACCTCCAATAAAACAAAAAAATATAAGTATATTAAATTACTTTAAGCGTCACCTTGTATTTATTGTAAAATGATTCGAGGGTAAAATCTCGTAAACCACTATCAATTTCAATTTCCAAGAAGGAAAACGGTACGATTGATCCTTTGAAGTTCAGAATCTAATTCTTTTATTGGTTGATTTTCACTCGAATAGGAAAACTTTAAATATTGGTAATTTCTATATTGCATTACGTTTATGTAAAAAGAAAAATATTATTATAGGGAAGAAATGGACAAACATATAAAACTCAATAGGGAAGTATATATAACTCTTCCGTTATAACCGACAGATAAAAATAGGCACGCAGCGCAGAAAAATGGAAATTGGTATGTTGGATCCTTAGAGAGCTAAACTCCCCTAAAAAGGGGCACAAAGAGAGAATTTCCGGAAATTCTTACACAAACTGGAAAAAATCAACGTTTTGTAGTTTAATAATTATTTCACGCTTTATCCCACACACAGCAGGGTTAGCCTCGAGCCTAGTGTTAAGACACTCCATTCCCTACTTTCTGTCGAATTCTGGAGACATTGCGTGTTGAGTGGCAGAACTCAACGCCGCGCTTTGCCTCGACACCAGAGCGAAGAAATGGAAATATAAACATAAATAAAAATATCACTTCCTCGAGTGGGGTTCGTATATATACTGATATTAACATAATTTATATTATATTAACATAATCTATATTGATATATCAAAACGCTTAACATAAATGTATCTTTCTTAGAACACGCCTCTAATGTATTTAGTACGTGATCTAGAATGTTTTTGTGGAACTTCTACTATGAATAACGCTCTATATCCTGTTCTATATATTTATAATAATATAATGAGATCAAAGTCTATGAGAAACTTAAGCATACCTAAAGAATTGGTCAATTTATATTTTAATATATTTGTAATTTTTATTTTAAATTATTTTCCCATATAGCAGGATAATTTCCCGAATTTGGGGGAAAATTAGAGAATAGAGTGTCTTGACCATACGGCTACATACCATATTAGAATGTTGGATACAATCTAAAGCAATAAATTATCAAAGTTAACATGTTGTTGGAAAATTTTCGACTCCAACTAATATTTTCAAAGTACACAAACTTTGTACGTAATATTTTGACGGGAAGTTCTGGAATAACGATTAAGAATTAGTGATCGAAGTTGCGCCTAATTGCCAAAGTTTGTGGGTAATTGTTTTAAAGTTTACATTTCTTAACTTATCCGTGGAGCCGTACCTACGAGTACGTTGTAAGTGAAGCATATTCAATTTTCAATAATCAAGCAGTTTTTTTGAAAAAATACTAAGATACTAGGTTCCTTCTACCTTCTCTGCTATCCGGGAAAGAGCGTAAAATTACTTTTTTTACTATGAAACTGTTAATTCAATAAGATTTTAATAGTACTTTTTATTAACTTACCCAATTGTGAAATCTAAGGAAGTGTCGAAGGAACTGGCAACGACGAAATCTCCTTCCTTCCAACCAAGTCTAAATGATCCAAAATTATGGAAACACCGCAAATATAATCTTTTAAAATATAATCTATTTAGGATTACGATTGAAAGGGCAAATTTATTAAGCATTCTTAACAAGTTAATCAAAACTATGAAAGATTAAAACAACTTGGTACTATTTCAGGACGGTTTAAATTCCCTCGTATTTATATAACCAAAAGATTAAGAGATTACGGAACTACTAGAGCAAAACTACGAATATAACGAAGGATGCAACATGGAAGTAATTTATTTGAACTCAATTAACACGGCCAAATGTTAGTTAACCTAAAATATGCCCACGCGATAATTCAAATTCTAGGCTATAGTCTAATTAGCGGGTGTAGGCGAGTTGAGTCACTTAATAAACGCAGCTACTGCGAGCTGTGAGCTGTTCCGTGGCACGTGTACTACTGAACGTTTAGTAGAAACGTCACTTCTTATAAAGCCACTGCACAGGGTGTTCGGGGTGCGCGCGCAGAAACAATAAACCTAAATGCTAACTCGCCCCATAAACTGTCCTCATTAGTTGGGGCGCGTCGTGGTCTGTATACACACCCTTATTGCAGGTACCAGATCATCTGTTTATTTTACTTTAAGGTCGTTTTCTTTATTATTTTGTTATTGAGGTCGGCTAATAACGTAGTAATAGAGTTATAGCGGCGCACCCTTTATAAGCAAATGTCGAGGAAAATAGCGTTTTGTTTATCACAGGGTGCGCCGGGGTGGGTATCGTGATTTATCAAACGTGAAAGATAGTCCGGTAAATGCAGAATGCTCTTTACGTTTCAACCCTTATCGCGTTTTTATGTGTTGGCAAACGTAATTTATCGAAAGACGGCCGGTTAACGACTTTATGTATGTATCTAGAAAACAATTGGTTCTTTACAAAGCGGCTTATATATCTTTACTCGTATAGATATATGTTTATAAGCAATTTATTTCCACCATAAAATAGACGGCTATTTGCTGCAATATGACATTTTAGTTTAGTCTTAAGGGGGTCAAACAGTTTGCCATGTTCCAATTCAAAGGGCATTCGAACTAGTCAAATAAGTTAATAACTTTGGTATATTTCTTTGTGTATAATTTGGGTTTGGGATAATATGGTAGTATATTCGATTCCCAACTAAGCAGAGACTATATTTTGGTCATCAAATCTATACCAATAGTAAAGTACCAAGCGTACCAATAGTAAGCTGAAAGTTTGTTTGAGTCCATTTATCGAAGCTATTGGCTATTTTACGTCATGGTACTGGTTTACATGTCACGTAGTTTACTTGTACTATGAATGCTGGCTTTATGAATTACAAAAAACTAAGAATAAAGTTATCCTCGTTAGAAATCGGTGTTAGGCTTTCTGCCTAAAAAAACTCTTTTGCATTTTTATTTCTCGGTAAGGACAAGTTTTCAGCTTAGTTCAGTTCTTTAATTAGGGCGTTTCGAAGGAAAAACTGCCAAGGACAAATTTTGCTATAATTTATTTCCTATTCTTCTTCTTTTTAACCTCTCATATAAATCCACAAAAAACGTAATTATGTATGATTTTCTTGATTTTTCTGACATTTTCCTTTGGTAGGAAAGTAGTCCAAAATTGTAAGCAACCTAAGCCACCAACCACTTATCACATATAGTATACCACAATAATATCAAATGGTAGAACAATCAAGATTTATAGGGATAAAATATAAGAAATATAATACGATAAAGGAAATACCATCTATCAGATTTTACTTACAAGGAAATAGAAAAAACATAATAGCCAAAATGAAATCGTTTATAAGGATTTAACATAAATTGATGCGATTGCTATAACTTTTTACCCTCCGTTCTTTGTGGTGAAAATTTAGTTTCGAGGTAGCTATTTTTTTTAACCTTCACGCTGTATCCTGCATATAGCAAAGTAGGCAAAGGGAGTGTTAAGAACTCAGTTTCTAATATTATCAAAATTAAATCCAAAAACAATTAAACATCTGGTTCTTCTGTTTCTATCGATTGTGTACGAACCCTCAACCGTCGCGTTTGAAATCAGACGCTGAAGACTGTGTCTCTGCACCACTATGCCGTCCAAAATTGTAGAAATCACTCACAGAAATTTTATGCTCACGATAATTCAAACGACCAGTTTATATTTGTAGAGAATGAACAAAAACACTAAAACTAAGTAAATCCAGCCCAAATCGGTACCCGTCAAGGTTGTTGTATTAGAAAATGTCTATTTTATATATAACAAAGTGTTTTTTTTTCTAGTCTGGCACATGAGCATGACGTATGACCTAACAATGGAAGTAGCCTCCTGAGTCATGGACCAATATTATTGAACGAATGAATGTGTGGTGTAAGTTATATGACGAAGCGTTTAATTTATCACATGTATAGAAGCTATTATGGGACAGTGTCTGATAGTAAACGCGACAGATTATGGGTTTGATTCTCACTCGAGGAAATGCTGCTACTAATTATTTTCATTTCCTCGTTTTGGTCATTGTCTCTAAAATTGGGCAGTGAAAATGGAAGGGAGTGGCCTAACCCTAAGTCCTTGCCGTTTATCTTTCCTTATGCGGGATAGAACGTAAAATTGAAAAAAAATTTTTTAGAAGCCATCACGGAGCAGTGGGGTGATCATCATTCAAACAATTGCTATGTGGATAACTCCTCATCTTGGAAAATGATAATATATTTGTATACTTTAACTTCACGTATTTAATGACGATATAATATTAAGACAATTCATTTCCATTATTCCTTGCTTGGTTTTAACACTTTTGGACAAATTTCGAGACATTGCAAAGTAAAATGAAGGCAAAGGGGACCAGAACACAATGCCACGTTTCGTTTTATCAAATCTAAAGCTAAATATATACAAAATTAAAATAAAAAAAATAAATGATACTATAAATTTAAATGAATATTTCAATTTGATATAGACATTTCCCAGAATACATATAGAATAGAACATTACAATATTAGTAAAGCATGTACATGTACATTCGATAACTAATTACGCTTATATTCGAATTAAAAATCGCTTACACTCTAAATTTGTACCATACCGGTAGCCAGTTATTTTAATAGGCAGCGATTGTTTTAACTATTAACGTGGTCCCATATTCAAATCCCGGTTGAAAGAATTATTGTTCTATTTCTTAAATATTGATATATTATAGAAGTGTGTAGTAAGTATTTTTATGGTGGCCGATTATTGAAAGGTGCCATTGAAATGCTTTTTTGGAACTGTTACGATTATTATTTATAGAGCTATTCAAAGCTTGTTCTCAAAGTGTTAGAAACAGAAAACAAAGAAAAGTTATTTTTATAACATCACGTTGAATCCTGCATATAGAAAGGTACGCAGAGAAAATTGCGAAACACAACGCCGCGGTTTTTATTGTTGCCAGAGCGATAATACATTTTTGTTTATAAAACTTATTTTATTTTTGTGGTATAATTAAATAGTTCACACCTGGATTAATGCCGGAAAGTACCCTATATATAGGTTTTGATTAAGCGGTAAAATTCATACAAAATGCAGTAAAAAATGCACAAATACTCGAATCTTATGATTGCGTTGCTTCAGAAGCTATAATATTATTCTGCTTTAAGGGATCGTAAACCTCTCGTAAAGATCGCGAGAACATATTTGTTCTTGAAATTGAAGATCATGACAGACGAAGAGAGGCATTTTTCATTACACCAAGAGATGGAGCTAGTCAAGGCGACGAGGCAGACAAGTTGCGGGTCCGATTCCAATATTAAATATATAATGAAATATTTAATATTTTTATTTGTTTTACCCTGGTAACGAGGTAAAGTGTAGCGTTAGGTTCCGCCATTCAACAAGTAATGCCTCCAGGATTCGGCGGAAAATGGAAACTGGAATCGGTACTAATTAAAAAATGTAACGTACGGCAAAGGTTTTTACCGCACAACACGTAGTGTCTATAAAATATTAAAAGTGAGCGGAGTGTCTTTTTATTACTACACTTCTGTGTTTTACTGGACTTTATGTCTAGCTTTTTAGCGTCGACGAGCTATCAAGTTTATATTTTACATTAGTTAGTGCAATGTAAGTATTTTTTTACTATATAATTTTATTAAAAAGAACTGTTATTCTTTTTTTAATTATTTCAATATTTATGTATAGTATATATATTTTGCTAAAAAAATATCTTTTAAAACTATAAAAATGTTATCAAAATCGAAATACACTGTACTTTATAATTAACGACTGTATCGTTGTGAACCGATATATCACTTCATGTCATCACATATGTAGTTCTACAATATTTATTACCATTGCTCACATTTTCACGTTAAAAATATAAATTATTTTTAGAGTTCTGTACCTACCCTCAAAAGAAAAAATACGGAACCTTTATGTACATCGTCTGTCCATTAGTCCGTCCATTTCAAATGGTATTGGTAAACTTTTATGTTTACCAATTAGAAAATTGAAGCATAATCGCTTGCAATTTAGAAATACGAGCGTTTGTCTTATATTATAGCTTCGATTTTTACTATTTTGTCCGAAATACCCCTCATTTTCATAACCCACAGAGTACTTCCTGTTCACTGAGAGTTATGTAATTTGGCATGATATTTTCTTTTAATTGAACTTGCAGTACAAATAGAAGAATATCATAAGAATTGTAAATATATAATAGAAATAAAAAACATTACAAACTTATATTTTTAGTAGTTTCTATATAAAATCAGTGCTTTCACGCTGGGGGGCACGTATGCACTAATTTTGTAATTATGACAAGTTCTATAAGTTATACGTTACATTTATTTATACGAGAATCCACAGTACGCGAGTCTGACTCACAACACCTGACTGATTTGTTATAATTTTCAGGTATTTCATGTTTTAGTTTAGATAGAAAAAATAATTAAGTATTTTTTTTTAGAATTTTTTTTTTTTCAGCTTCATGCCGTAACTGACATGTAGTAGGCAAAGGGAGCCTAGTTTAAGGCTCTCCGTTACCCCTTTTCGTCAAATTCTGGAAGTATTGTGTGTTGAGTGGCGGAACTCAATGCTTTGCCTGGACACCAGAGCGAATTAAGATATCAAATATTTCATTTCTTTGAGTGGGAATCGAACCTACGACCTGTTGCGCATACAACCACATCTTATTGTATAAAAAAATCAACGTTTAACTACTCGTACAATCGTAATATTGTATTACGACACCTCCTATAGTTTACTTTTAAACCGCACGTAGCGTAGAGCTTAAAATGTATTCTAGTTATATGACGTACGCACATAACATATATTAGAAATAATAAACATACATTTGGCAATATTTCGAAAATTCGCTGTAAACTATTTAGCTTGACGTTCATTGGTTTACATTTGTAACATATATTTACTTTTAAGATTTTCGTGTAAATATTGATGATGAGAGAAAGAGAGAGAGATGACTCACTACCACCACAAGCCTTTGTGAGATTCTAACCGGTGATACACGTCGACTAAACCCCAAAGGAATATCATGAAAGATATTTTTAAATATTAGAATATCCATTTCTTGGCAGTAGGTGTGCTATAAAATCTATGAGATCTGTTTAACATCGTATATGCTTGTGCAAATTGGATACGAGGGCACTAAATCGTTTAATTTTAGTGCTATAGTTGAATATAAAATGCAGCATTTTAAAAAATTGTCAAATATTAAAAATATATTTTTAAAATATTAGATAGGGCAATCTATCTATACAGGAAAATCTGTTCTATAGTTTTCACCTGAAAGATACATGGTGTATTTTAATAGACGAACCTAACTTTGATTTTTCTTATCGTGACAGCAAAATTATTGTAAAGTAAATAAAAATAAATCAGCTTCACGCTGAATCACGCAAACAACAGGGTAGGCAGAGGGAACCTAGTGTTAAAACACTCCGTTCCCCACTTTCTGTCGAATTCGGGAGGCATTGCGTGTTGAGTGCCTTGCCTCGACACCAGAGCAAAGAAATGGAAATATAAACGTAAATAAATATTTCACTTCCTCGAGTGGGGATGGAACCTACAACCGTCGCGTTACAGTCACACTCTTGTACCGCTGCGCCGCGACGGCCTCGTAAAGAAAATATTAAGAAAATATGAAAAAAATAAATTTATTATTCAAGTAAGATATGAACTTTGACTTATACTGTTGAGGTAGTAGCCGGCACTTCATAGCAAAACTGCCTTTGGAACTTATGGTATCTTTATGTTCATAAGACAATTACAAAGTTCTAGCAAAAGTCTATTTGGATAAATAATATTACGAATTTTGAATTTCATTTTATTTCTATTACACAGTGAATAAAAGATATATTTGCTTGTCGCTATCTTATAGAATATTTATATATACATTTTCAAATATATATTTATCTATAAAAAAGAAGTCAGTTAAATATTACGACTGATATAAAAAAAAAGGAGTGAAAAATGAAGTATCTTAACAATAGGTTCATAAAAATTATAATTATATAATAAAATTTTCTGAACAAAAGACCATTTTAGATAGAAACACATTCAAATACAGATAACATCGTCGCCTGATATTCATCCTTTAAAAATAATAAAGCCTATAAGGCTTGTAGCACACCGGTCCCGTTACTTTGACGCAATCGACAACAAAGAAATTTACATACGCTTATAACTGGGGCACTACACGTGTGCACACCGCTTAACAATTATACAGACAAACAAATTTCAACTCTACCACCTAAACATATGGTCCAAAATAAAATGAAACGCCATTCAATATAAATTTAAATATTTCAAGCGAAAATAAACTCTATTCCGTTGTGATAAGAATTGTAGAGTCTTATCGAAATTGCAGGTTAAATCTACCGTCTCTACGGAGTGGTAACGAAATATACGTTTTATTGCTTTGGAATAGAGTTCGAGAGATTTGCGAGGTACAAATTTAATTCTACAAACGTATTTTCGTGATTCAAAGGAAAATCGATCTTATTACAAGTGAATAGATTCGTCTAAATTTGTTTGAATAGTAAATAAAATGTAAGAAGAACGTCTCAAAGAATGGCTTGTCTGTATGAATGGAGTCTTTTAATGCACAAATGAGGTGTTATCTGAACTGAATAATGTTGCGTATTAAAGATGCCTTTATATTGGAATAGGAAATTTTTGTCTTTATTTAGAAAGTAGGTATAAGGTAGAGATAATATGATATACTCACTCTTATGATTATTTAATAATTACATTATTTATTTACTAAAATAAAAACTATATTAATTTTTCTCATTTATAATAAGTCCTATGCTCTTTTTCCTTCCAAATTTATGGGGGGAAATATAAATAAATTGATTTAATTTAATTGAAGAGATTGAACACACCACTATCACACTTAGAGTCAGATGTCTCACTGCAACACGAACGACTTTAATAAATAATTCAATGAAATGCCAAAAATAGATCGATTTTTAAATTATAAATTAAGATACAACATATAACTTGCAAGATACAAAATAAATTCAAATAAATACAAAAAAAAATAACTGATTACACAAAAATTACAATTTTAAAGCAATCACAGAGTAGACAATAGAGTGTTATGCCTCTATACTTTTACCGCCTATTCTGAATTAATAAGAATAAGGCCTGAACATAAAAAAATAAGCAATACAAAATAAAGACGCACCAAATCGAAAGCTTTCATAAAAAAGCTTACTTACGTAATCATAAAATAAACAGACGGTTGATACAAATTTGAACTGAGTTTAAACGAAAGAGCAATAAGTCATCGTTTAAAGAAAAAAACACTATGCTGACCGAATTAAAAAAAATGTGTCAACTTAGTCCCGGTTTCAAACAAAGAAATAATAAATCACGGCTGACCAGCTCCACGAGGCCTACCGTCCCCTCTCTACCCTGACAAAATATTCAAAATTCACGAACACAAAGAATCCTAAGAGCTCAACATATAATGGTAACAGAGCTATGTTCCACATCTGTTACACCATCATTTTTTGCTGCAAAACCATTATGAAACAAACAAAAAACACCTTATGGCATTAAAAATAGGACTGTGTGTAGTGCAGCTTGGTTGTTCGAGCTTAAAGCTAAGTTGGTTGTATATACTAGGTCTAATGTAACATTTTAAATTCTTTTGCGAGTCAAAAGCCTCTATACTTGGCATATAATGATTTTTAATTCGATCTCAAATAACTTCTTTTAATGTTATTAGTTTTTGTTTAGTTTTAAACCCATATGTGGTAGGAGAAGTCTTATTTTTGGATATGATATGAGTGGAAATGTTAATAATATTTCTGCAAATGCCTCCAATTATCTTGAGATAAGGCTATTGCCTTGCTAATAGCCTCTGTCTGTAACCGCGATGGTTGTGGGTTCCATTCTCGTTAGGGGAAATGATTTACTATTTTTTTTCAAGTCGGAGCCTTTCAAGACGCAATGTCTTCAATACGGATAGAAAATTAAATAGAGAGTGAGCTAGCACTTGCAATTGCTATGCGGAGAAACAGGATAAAATAGGCTACTACTAGTCCATGGAATGTTTCTAAGACAGAGCACGGCGTTAGATTCTGCCACTTGACAGGCAATGTCTGTAAGAAAGGACGGAATGCCAAAAAGTGAGAGATGTAACACTAGCTATCTATGTGGAGATGATGAAGAAAATAGATATAAAAGTAGCAATTCCATTTGCAATTGCTTATACTTTAATTAACCAATTTATACTTTTAGCGCACGAAACTCGACCAATTATATTTTTTACAGAACATAATGTCTTCTTTCACAAAACTTTCTTTTCGAAAATATTTATTTTCAAACAGAAAACAAAGTTTATTTTCAAAAGAAATCCTTTCTATTGAAATATTCGTAGAATCCTCTAAAAATAAGTCTTATTCGGTAACTTTGCTTAAATTGAAGTCGACTTCAACCTTCTTTGTGTTAACTGATTACGTATGCAAGCTGCGTTTTCGGTTCAAATAATGAGAGAATTACATAGAGGTATGGTAACATCTTTTATCTATCAACACAAAGTACGCTTAGAGACAAATCACTTCGTTTTTCATTATCGTCATTTTGTCTATGGCACAATGGCGGCAATTGACTGTAAAGGCGACGGCAGCGGGTTCAATTCCCCATCGAGGATTGTTTTTTTATCTTATGAGAATAAGACGAAAGCTGAATGTTTGGGCATGTGAAGACGTTCTTGACGAAAATAATATTGACAACATCCTATCGGGATGGGATCAAAATGCAAAGTTACCTTACCCACCACACAAAATATGTGCGATATGGGCAAACATTGGAAAATAAAATGTTGCAAGATAAAAAAGTAATAATACGTCAATGAAATAAATATTTAAAAAAATGGATACATTAGTGGAACTGAGACCAACATGGAGCACTGGCACAGCGTCCAGCTGCTGCGATTGTGGGTTTGATTCCCATACGGGGGAAAGAAGAATTACCTTTTTTATTTACCACGCAATATCGTGAAAAATGAAGAACAGATTGCTAACAGTAGGTTCCCTATGCCTTGCAACGGGGGATACAGCATGAAACTAAAAAATACAAATCTCTATTAGATTTTCTTTTTTCTATATAATATATATTCAACTGCAACAAATTAGCCATATAATTCCCGTTACTCCATAATATATAAGTTCACGACACGAAAAGAACGAATAAAAATTGGCCTCATTCAAGAAAGAAATTCATTCATACATTCTAAACCATTCATTATGAGGAGAAAACAAAGCTCCATTTCAAAGGGAGCGGTCGGAAACACACATCAAAGCGGAACAAGAAAGTGCATGTTAATATTTTATATAAACGCCGTCGTGGCGCAGTAGAACAGTGTTTGACTTTGAACGCGATGCTTCCGAGTTCAATTCTCGTTCAAGGAATTAAAGATTATAAAACTGTGGAGAATGCATCCACCTCAAACTCTACCTTCTATATTTTTTTTTATATAGTTTTATATATTTATCATTATAAAAGAGATTTGTGAGACGTCAGACGCGGAAATAGTGAGTTTGATTCTCACTCAAAGAGATATATTGAGTGAAGTTCAAGCATAAAAAAAACTAACTTCACGCTATATCCACTTTTGCGTATATCGAATTTGTGTATATAGCAGGTTAGGCAGAGGGCAACTAGTGTTTAGACACTCTGTTCCCTAATTCCCAATTTCCGAAACATTGCTTGTTCATATACGGACATGTCTACATTATATTATGGTATACACATATGTAAATTACATAGCAACTACCTAAATGTCCTAAGATGCTTATCAGTCTTATCACTGACCGCCATTTTATAAGCCATAAGCCATAGAACATAAGATAATCCTAAAAATCCTATGTCATTTATGGTGCTGAATGTTTACTTCTTATCATCCTCAAACAGTGTGGTACCCACAAATTACGACCGCCCTGGAGAGATTTTGAAATCCTAATATGTAAGGAGTTGGGGGCGCACTGGCATTATATCAAATGTAGAGATTGTGGGTTCAATTGCAACTAGAAGAAATTATTATAATAGTAGGTAGGCGATGGTTTTTTTAATACCTTATCCGATATGCAGCTGGGTAGGAAAAATTTAACTTGGCACAAATTGAAATTGAATGAAGTGCAAAGACATTTACCACTTTTCCCAGAATTCGTGACAGAATTTTAATGGTGGGTGGCGGAACTCAACGCTGCACTTTATCTCTTAAACCTGTCCTTAATTTATATTAAAATACAAATAATAAATTTTCTGTAAATGAAAAATTTTCCTTCAAATGAATGTAGGCTTTAGACAGCCAAATATGACATCACGTAATACACTACACATAGCCGCATAAACGGTACGTAGTCAGATATTCAATTATTCAAACGTTCTTACCGTAGTACTACGACTGTATCGATCGTCGATAGCGAGTGCGTATGACACGTGTTGTAAATTGTAATTACTACTCGTAGGCTCCATTGCGGCGCAATTTAATATATCTTAATGATCGTTGGTTCAAATCTTACTAGTTTGGTGTAAATTTTTACAGCTAAAGTAGATTTTTTATAGGTAAGTCTTGGGGGGGGAGTGCTTAGTTTCTAAGAAGAAAACTTTCGTTACCTTACCTTAAAACCAACATGAAATAAATATGGAGATATATACATATATCTGTTGAATATGCGAGAGTAAGTTAAAATTGCGAGAAAAGCCGCATGGGGCCGCTAGTAAGCATAATATATAACTGATTGTCTTTAATGTCCACTTAATTTAAAATATAACTTACATAGGTTATTCCATTAGTTTCTTAGCAATTGGCATACTGTATCTGTAACAAAAAAATCTAATTATTACTATTAAATGTTAACCAAAATAAAGTAAAATTCGGCTCCACTGCCCAGGATGAGTACAATTTCTGTAGAAAATACGGTTAAATTACTTTGCTATAGTAAAACTTTAAAGTCATCGTGCTACAGTGGAACAGCCTCTGGCTATAGACAAAAAACTCTTATTATCGCTATGTATGTCAAAAACTTTTCTTCTTCACGTATATAACATATCAGGATAGAAAGAGTAGATCTGGGAACTTCATGTTAAGACCCATAAGACCCCTGTACCCATTCCCGAAAACCGTGATGTGTGGCGTAAAAGTGGCGTGGAAATTAAAATATTACATCGAACCCAAAACCAGTCGCGTTTACGAATGTAAAACCACGCACTTGCCCCTTTACGCCACGACCGGCCTCTACATAATATTATATATACCTATGATATTAAAATTGAATCATCAAATAATCTCACAACTATAGAACAGAGCTGTAATGGAAAATCGATGAGTAATCTGAACGATATTGATTCTATTAACGTCACGGATTCATAATCGGATTTTCAACTACCGCGCTTCTGTTAAATCTCAATTAGCCTCACGCTTTGTCCACATAGCAGGTTAGATATATAAGATTTAGTGTCATGATACTCCGTTCTCCACTTCCAGTCCAAATTAAAGACACATTACACTTTACACTACACATTACACTTTTAATTAACTATTTCGATAAGTATTGTGTTTTTTTTTTAATAGAAAAACAATGCATACCACTAATGCCACCAATGTAACACCAGAAAGGCAGAAAAACTGTTTATAAACCTTCATAGCAACGTAACTGTTGACCAGATGAACGGAAAGGTGAATGGTAGGACATTTTGCCAGAACGGGGAAATGAAAATAATTGATTACCCCAATTGGAAAACGAACACACCGCTTACTGTCCCATATTATTCCACTGCGCTACTATGGTCTTATTGTTATTTATTATAATAAGCATATTATATGTATAATGTATATGCCAATGGACGTGTCTTGTGATATATTGCGTCTCAAATAACACATGTACTTGCTTTATGAGTTTTTCCCATTCTTTTAAATGATTCCTAATTAAATTTATGGTTTTGCGAGATTCTTTACAATACAATTATAATAATAATTGTAAATATACGTATATACCTACGACTAGTTATCGCTCGCAACTTTGTTTATTAGAAAGTCCTGTTTATTTCCGATTTAATAGTAATTTGAGGTTGTGACTGTAACGCGACGGTTTTGGACTCGACTCGCCGCTCGAGGAAATGAAATATTTATTTACGTCTATATTTCCATTTCTTTGCTCTAGTATCGAAGCAAAACGCGGCGTTGAGTTCTGCCAATCAACATGCAATACCGCCAGAATTCGGCAGAAAGTGAGGAACGGAGTATCTTAACACTAGGTTCCGTCTACATTCCCTGCTGTCTGCGGGATACAGCGTGAAGCAATTTTTTTTAATAGAATTTTTTTGAAATCGTCTCTTAGTGCCTCCCTACACTCTATTGCAAGAATCTATATGCCAAATAATATATTAGTTCTGGCCGTTAGTCCGTCAGTTTCATAATAACTAAAAAAAATTTGACGTTATAATCGATGACCGCCGGCAGCAAGCACGTAAAAGCATGACTCATTGTCACGTTCCGTCTGAGCCGAGCGTGTAAGGGATGGTGCGGAACGAGCAATAGATACTTGTAATTAATTCTGTAAAATATAATTTAAGAAATATTTAAATCATTCAGTGCAAATAAATGCAAATTTATCGAAAAAAAAATGTTCTGAATTAACTTCTTTGTATTATACAAAATAATGATAATTTAATGATATTCAATGACATATTATATTATAATGATATGCAATTATATATTCGTTTACAGTTTTTTATAGACCCCGATAAAAAAATTGTCCCAATCGGAAAACGAATAGGCTACCTTAATAGAAATTGTAAGAATGAAACATATTTGTATTACACCCTATGGTTACCTACTAGTTACGCAATACAAAATGATTACTCACTGCATGACGTGAATGTGAGTAATGGTGGCAAAAATAAACACAATTTTATCGTAAATATTGTTTAGACGGCCTTTTTATAGTAGAAAGAACATTTTGTATGTTTTTTATAATATAATGTTCCATTCTATTTCTCTAAATGTCTTCTCTAAATGTTATAGGGACCAAATCTAAAGCCCGGTTTTCACCTCGTGCGAAGCGGGCCCATTAAGGACTGCGTTGAACTAGCAAGAGTAAACTATATACCGCTTCCTTCTTCTTTTTTCTGTTTATTTGTATTTCCAATTGAAATGATTTTGCTCACCTCACAAAATACAAAACTCTTGGTGGAAATGTAAACATATTTTGTTTAAAAGGAGTCCGTTCCGTCTAAGCATTACCGTCTAATTTCTCTTTCACGGTGAAAGCTCGCTTTGGTGATAAAGCGCAGTGCTGAGTTACGCCATTTAATATTTAGCGTTAGTCTAAAAGAATATGATATATTTGTTTTACTTTTTATATTAGGTACTATTAGCTAGCTATTAGTTATATTACAATACTTACCTCTTTACTTACTCTATAAAATTACGAAGAAGGATAATAAAAAAAGCGCAAGGTTCAAAAACACCTAAGTTCAAATAATTATAAGCTTTTAAATATATTTTTTCCGTTCCAAAATGTGCAATAATACTTCAAAATATGAATTTCTCTTCAAAAATTCATTTTAACTACTAAATATTCAAAATTCATAAAACAAAACTACGAATTAATACATAGCTAGAACTATAACTGTGCGAAAGAGTACCCGTCAGTCACTTCCACCGGGGACGCCAATTTAGTCTATTAGCGTTAACAGCTAAGGCCAGTTTATACTACGTAACCTAGCAAAACGTTTTTTAAATGAAACCATCTCATTTAAAATGTAGTAGATAGTTTTTTAAACATTTTAATGTGTATTTAGGAAAAGTAAAGTATGGAAGGATAGGCTCCTGGATATAAAGGGGTACTCTTTCCACTCAATTTTTCAGACATTGCAAAGCTTTGCCACACTTTGCCTTCTCATCAGATCAAAGATATGAAAATATTAATTCCATCGAGTGGGAATCATCCACAAACATATCTTAAGTTGGGGAAAATGCTTTATGAAATATATAGGATAATGTAAATATAGATTACATCATAAAATTATGAAATTTATATGTAAATACGAAAATAATTGTATGACGATACTTGTCCAGCTCTAATAAAGATAAAGCTACTCTCAATTTTGCAATTCAATAGTGTAAGTTGAAAAGAGGGCCTTTTGTGGTCTGACTGTATAAAATATATTTTATTCCTTGCTCTGTCGGGACAAAGTGGCGTGGAGCCTTGACTTTCTATGGAAAATGGAGAAAAGAGAGTTGAAAATGTTAAAAAAAAATCAGTTCAAAATTCAATTTTTTGAATTTTGAATTCAAAAATTCAAAATTAAAAAAAAATCAATACAGCGTTCACGCTGTATCCTGGAAACCTAATGTTACATTACGTTTCCCACTTTTCCCGCGCACGAGGCATTACGTGTTGAATGGCTGGACTTCGCTCGTACTCGTAGAAGTTAAAAAAAAAGACATTGCTTTAGTAACTAAGCCGCCGTATTCCATGTATGGCATGGTAAGCAGAAGGAACCTAATGCTTAAACACTCCGTTCCCGACTTTTTGCCCAATTTTCGAGAGATTGCGTGTTGAGTGGCGGAACTCTACGCCGCGCTTTGTCGTTTAGCAGAAGAATTTAAAAATTTAGAACTTTGTCGAAGAAATTTACTAACACTTTGATTTGTATTTATTTGGATATGCCTATGTTATCTAATAACTGGAAAAAAAAGACTTCTAGAAAATTAAATCTAGATTTTTTTCTTTTAAGTCCAGTAACTTCTTAAAATTAAATGTAAAAGAGAAGTTGTAATTATTTATTTTACAGTTATATCTTAGGTGCTAATTTTTTTAAGCATAATCCTTTAACTTGAAGAAATTTTGTAATTTCTTATATTGCAACTTTTTCAAATATAACACAAAAATTATCTATTATTCATTTCTCTACCCATATATATTAAAATAAAACTGTTGAATTTGAACATGCGGCCCCAAAAATATCATTAAATTTTAACCTACTTAAAATTTTCTAAGCGTGATAAAGGAACGTGACCTACAAACGTGTCATATCTGGGTAGAATGGTTTATGCCGGCGAGTATCGTCAGATTAGACCTATTTATACGAGTAAAATAAAAACAAATGAGTTTTAGAACTTTAAAACTTAAGTTCCCATATCCTCGTATCGGTAGGAATATAGAGAAATATTCTCTTTCCTTTATGAAGCTTTCTTACTAGAGTGCAAAAAATCCCTATAATAAAACGTGTTCCTAAAGTTAAAGTTCCTTTTTAATTTTTTTAAGTAAATATAGTAAATACATATGAAACAACTTTACGCTTTTTCCCGTAATTCTTATACAAACCTCCCATATTTCTTTGTTCTCTTAAGTCATAATGGTGCAGCGGCGTAAGCAGCAAACAAAGGTCGTGAGTTCGACTTCATCTTTAGAAACTGAATTATTTTCATTTCTCCGTTCTGATAATTATATTTCGTATTCAGGAACTCAACACGTAATATCTCAAAAATTAATGTAAGGAATAGAGTGCTCTAATATTGGAATTACCTCTTTTTACCACGCTTTATGCGTGATATAGCGTGAAGCTAAAAAATAAATATCCCTTCAATAACCACTTCTCTCTTTCTAAGTGCTATGTGTGAAATTCATATGTACAGTTCTAACATACGTTAAAAATCCTAATTGGTCGACAATGACGTCACTCATTATCTAAATTATTACCTTTATGTGTTCTAGTTATCAGATTATTGTGGTTGTTTAAATAATTACGTTTGAGGAAAATAAATATTTTCATATAAGAGTTATTTCGGAAAAATATCGAAATAGAGAACGGAGTGTCTTAACACTAGTATTGACTTGTTGGTGGTCGTTACTAATAGTATCTTTATTTCTGAGATCAAAATAGTAACAATTATATTATTATTTGCAATAATTTAGGAAGGAACCTGTAACCAACATATTTACATACAAGCCCTTTCCACAGAACTGCGATAGCCAAAAAATTTAATATGCAATTACATATATACCTACTACAATACATTTCTATGAAACAATTTATTATTAGCGATAAAGTTGGTCGTTTAGAAAAAAATTGACCCGTCTATCTAAGATCATGCAAACTACCCGTTGTTAATTAATATATGCGACAATAATATTTCATTATATTAATTTATTTAGTTTTTTCTTCATTTATATCTGACTCATAATATATATCATATATTTGTTATACACCACTGGAATTGTCAGCACCACTTTAAATGAAACCACAGCTTTAACTACTCTATAAAAGCCTAATATAATTCGGAAAAAAAATAATTCCCAAAAATAAAAAAGTTATTTTTCCAAACAAAATAAATAATAAAATTAACGTTTTAAAATAAAACGCCATTTGTAATGTATAACATAGGCACGCACACACTTGCCTGTCAGAGCGGCAACGTCGCACGCGTATGTGTGCGTCACACGAAATACAGGTATGGATAAAAATCGTGAAATGAAAAAAAAATCCTACGTCCAAACTGTTGAGCTACCTTGATTAATTTTTTTAGTTCTGGGTTTGAAATATTTTATCATATATGCAGCTTCAGTTAAAGAAGCGCTGCCTCTTCCACCCTGTATAATGGCGACTCGCTCACGGCTTCGTCCGTTTGAACTACATAAATATTTATTTAGTAATTTGCATTACTTTCGTTTTCTTATAATAATATTATTTGAAAAACTATAGCTATATATACTTACTAAAAAGTTAAGTTTCAGCTAATTCAATAAAACAGATTATTTGTAGTTACATTTTTATCGGACATTTTTTTTTAATGATATAACCGTTTTATTTGGAAAATGATTAGAATAAAACTAAATGTTAAGGGAAGCTTGCTAAAATACAATAGTGGAAATTGCAATTAAGCCGTTTCTGAGATTAGCGTGAACAAAGACACAGACAAACAGATAAAGAAATTAAAAATAATTATATGGTTCTATTACATTATTAAATGCCCCTAGTAATAGTTTTTGTCATTTATCTTATGTAGAATTTTATTATAAGTATAGATTAGTAATTCAAATTAGGAAGCCGTCGTAGTGTAGCAACACTGTGTCTGACTATAAACGCGATGGTTATGAATTCGAATGCCACTCGGGAGAGTACATTATTTACATTATCTGGTTCTGGTAAGAAGACAAAAGTGAAGCGATAACTTCAATTGTATGTATAGTATGAATTGGGTGGAACGTGGCGAACGGAGTGTCTGAACACTAGGATTCCTCTACCTACCCTGCTATATGAGGAATAGAGCGTAAAGCAAAAAAAAAGCTATTATTTAAGATTTCTCAACAATTAAAGATTTCATACATCAGCCCACTATAAAACATTATAGCCATTATTTCAAACATCACCTACACTTTTCCACATTCATTATCCTACGCAAATGCATTCCAATGTTCTAAGAAACAATGTGGTTGGTATAAAATCTTTGCTTGCAAAATAAATACAACCAGATGTAGTTTATTTAATATAGATTGATATTTTTTTGTATTAAATAATTAACTTAATCATTCGGTTTTCCTTATTGATAAAAATATAAATATACGTTAGAACGACTATAATTAGTTTATTATATTTGCTTGTTATATGTAATGGGGAACTGAGTGTCTTAACGCTATGTCTCGGTTCCCTTTTACCCTACCCTGCTGTGTGCGGGATACAGCGTGAAGCTGCTAATATATTACTTGTTAATAAACACAATTGATTTTGAAATTATTCTTTAAAAATCATAATTAAAATTAGAAACAAAAGTAAAAAAAAATGTCTTAACTTTAATTGCCGAAACAGAAACAAAACAACATGTCCGTACTCTACTGTACGTGATTATTGAATAATTTCTTAGTGCAGCGTTGAATTTCGCCATTCAACCAGCAGCAACACGGTTTAGTGTGATAGTTGAAAACGGAGAATTTTAACACTTAGTTCACTTTGCTTATACTATTATAAGTAATAAGAAATGACACAAATTCAATGAATATCAAATCCATAAACATCTTACCGCATCTGCTATCCATTTTACATAAGACCAAAAATTCCATTCCCTTAGGGCGCACGTTGAAATATATCTCAATTCTCCTTACAATTAAATTAAAAAGAAGATGCTATAAATTTTCCTTTATTACAGCTTTTGAACTTATAAGTTATTTGCGTGTACAATAAAGCACTTATGCGGGCCCTACATAGGGGGCGTTATCAATTGATAATCATGACGCGAGAGTAGTGTGGCATTCATTTATTGCTAGAAGAGGATATTTTGTACAAAAACGTCTTTTATTATCATATTAAAAAAAATTAACTTAACGCTGTATCCCGCACACAGCAGAGTAGGCAGAGGGAACCTAGTTTTAAGACACTCCGTTTCCCACTTTCCTTCCAAATTTTGAGATATTGTATGTTGTAAGCGGAACTCAACGCCTTTCTCTTGGCGGGGTTGGCGGGACTGACAGAACTTAGTGTTAGTAACAGGACTTGAACAAGAAAAAGTTGCCAAGACCCGTAGGCTCCAGCTACGATACCTTTAGATGCTAATACATTTTTAAAAAAAATATTTTTACAAATTAAAAGAAAAAATACATTTTACCTAAAGCAATGGCTCCCCTATAGATCCATATCCATCAAACGCTTCATATTGTATGCAATTAAAAGCACACGTGTAGTTCAGTTATCAACCGGGTACAGTTTCACTTATCTTTATTTAACTTAAATGGTAAATGTTAGTTCGTTGCATTTTTTTTGTAGTGACTAATTTGTTTTACATGGATGTATATATTTGTTTATTGATATATAAGTATTGCTAGTATAATATATTTTTAAAATGGCATATATATAGAGGAGTACTATGATAAATTCTTTTTCGTTTTTATTGCTTATTTTTCTGTTTCTTCATATAAGTAGTCCGTAGTACCAAAAATTGAAACGTTACGGTACGTACTTTATATTAATTCTTAAGGATATAATGAAAAATCCCCCCAATCCCACTCCAACAAATTCTCAACTAATGCTTTCCGTTATGTCCTAATCCACATATTCTCATTCCAAATTTTAAATTTCTAAGTTTTAAGTGAGTGTACACTGAAAAAACACACGAACGAATTATAATTTATTCGTGTAACTTAGATTTTATTAGGGTGGCAGGTCTTGCTATGTACAGTGTGAAATTCAATAAAACCGATATTATTATTATTAATGGTATCATTATACAGCAATTCTAATAATTCGAGAAGTGAACACGATATAGAAGCTTACCAGATTACATCTAACGCAAGTTTGAGCTACAGCCAAACTAAATATTATCATTGACGCTCATAAATAATACTAGTCGCTGCCTGTTACTTTGTTTGTGATTGAAAGATGTGAAATAAAAAAAAACAAATTTTCCCCTTACCGTTGAATTTCAAAAAAATGTCACCTAAATTTCCTGACTAAAATACATGGCAAATTTATATTTTGTAAGTCTTGTAGTTTTGTCTGTGCGTTGTCTGCCAGTCACTCAGTTTGAATTTTAATTAAATATTATTAATGCGGGTATATTAGGGTATATAAGGGAACACTGAGGGATGATATCTTCAAATTCCGACGGGAACGGGAAAATCGGTATTTTTCATCTTACTTCTCACAAAGTACACGCAAGCAGAGTTACAAGCAACGACTAGTGTGTAATATGTATGTACGTACAACGCTTTTAATATCAATTTTATATGCATCGACATATAAAATGTCACTCGAAGCGCACGCGAAGGCCTTAGAATGGATTTGGGAGCTAGATCACTGTGAGATGTGGTATTAAATATCACAGATTGTAGGTCAAAGCCGAATGTTCTAACTCTGTTTTAAAACGAAAAAAATATAAAAATCTTGTACGTTCAATATTTAGATGTATTCTTCCATCCTTTCCTGGTGTGGTGGAGGAGTTTAGCGCTGCGTAGTAGAACAAAGTACATAGAACTTAGTGTTAAGACATTACGTTCAACACTGTTTATCCAATTTTTGAGACATGACCTGTTGAGTAGTAGAACTAATCACATTTCTTAGTTTTGTTACCAAATTAAGGAAATGATTTTTTTTTCATTCTTCCAAGTAGAATTCGAGACCACAGCCATTGACACCATGCGCCATGACGGGCTCGCTTGATTAGTTCATTCAAAAGATTATAAAAAATTTAAAAAAAATCTTCCCAATGCTTATTTCCAAAAGAAACCCAAATCACTTTCTCCACTATATATAGAATTGAATTTAATTATAACATATTATTTTTAACCGTATCCCCTTCCCATATTAAGAAAGCAGATGTTCGGGACACGCGCGGTGACTCATCATGCGCACGCGCACGAAAGTGATAAGCTTTTTTTTTTAGTTAAAGGTGCTACTTGCATCGACAGATGATATTGGTTTTAGATATAATTATAGATAGAATGGTAAAAAGTGTTTATTTGGATATTGTTAATTTTTTATTACAATAAAATTGATAATTATTGAGTATATTATCAAGAAATAATGTTCATTATTATTTATTTAGCTTCGCGCTGGATCAGAGTGAGGTTATTAAAGTAATTCATCCCACATTGTGGAAATTGCGCTTATATTTAGATTTTTTTTAATTATGCTTTATCTGGTGAAAGGTTGGTTGCATAGATATTTCATAGAGATAGATTGTGATAAAAATGCATCTCTCTTTATTAGTTTTAGTGAAGTTAATAATAGAATAAATTTATAATTGGCTGGAATCCACAAAAAAATTATAGCATGAAAAAATCCAGTTTCTATTATGTAAGATTAAATAATAAGCTCTTTAATTTGTGTTTGTCGTAATATAAGAAAAAACAAAGTAATTTAAATTTAGCTTATATTTACAATTAATATTCTATAATATTACTCTAAATCAATCAAGTTTTTTTATTATTATTTAGGATAAGTTGAATAAATGTACAGAAATTTTTCGTAACTGATCATTGTACCTACCTACATATTTTGAAAAGATTTCTTTTTATTCTTTATTTATACTTGACCTTCCTACTATTTTTATTAGTTCAGGCAGAGAGACACTCCGTTCCTATTAACACACATCCGTTCCCGAATTTCCGCCGAATGCTTCAATTGTGTGTTGATTGGCCGAATTATATATTTCATTTCATTTCATCTGTCATGTTTACAGTCGCACGCTTATGCCCCTCCCCACCACTGGCCTCCGTACTGTGCCTAATATATTTAGCAAAAGCAATTAATATTATCCAATAAATTCTAAACAGCCTAATTAAAGTATTCGTAAAGCCGCGAAGGCTATTAAAATAACTCTTTTATCATCTATTTACTTCTACTATCGCATTTGTATTTTATCGAGATGCAAACTAAAGTGAAGGTCTCGCCCACGTGTAGATACGAGCTGTGTTTCAATGTTTGCACGTATCTTTGTGTGTTTTGTAATATGGCTTTATATGATGAAGTATCGTAGGTTCAATTCCCACACAATGTTTGCCTATACACCGACGATGTAACTGATTAAAATTAAAGTACCGAGTAGTCAGGTTTTTTTTTCTATGTAAGAAAATGTTATGTAAATTGTAAGTATTTGGAAACTAAGTTCAGGCAGGATCGTCCTGTTATATTTTTGTTAGTGCTATATTCCTTATATAAGTGGGTAGGCAGAGGGAATCTAGTTATAAGACACTCCGTTCCCCACGCACTGCTCTATTTTTGAGTGGCGGGACTCAATATTTTCTTATTACCTCCTCCTTCCGTCGTATAGGAAAATCGAACGTGAAGTAAATACGAATCTCGTATGATTTTTATTAAAAAAATATTTTGGATAACGGCAGCGTTGAATTCCGCCCTGTAATGTCATACATAAGTCAATAAAAGTTTTAGTTCGTCTCTGCCCTATCTTCATTTTTTTTTATTTCTTCCCCATTTATTTTTTAATAATAACCAAATCTAAAAAAAGACAAAAAATATGTATTACGTCCCTTATAGCATTATGTGAAAGTAAAATTATAGAGTACTTTTTTCAGTAAACTGAAAGCCCGCAGCCATTTTCTACGTTGACGATTTATATTTCTCTTAAAAGAGAAAATCTCCCAAGTTTCTTGTGAGGAATAATGAAGTATTCATTTGCACTTTATTTCAAAATGGTCGGTGATATGTTTTTTTCTTTTTTTTCTTTTTATATACTTTTTTTTTCTTTTTATTACAAGGAGGCCAAACGCGGCTTCACGTAAAATTATTGTTATATTATAGAAAAAATATTTTTTGGAATTAATTGTAGCTTATGTGAAATTCTTGTGTATAAGCTATATTACTGTAAGTAGTTTTAATGTCAAAGAGAAATATCATTACAAACTTTTTTTTGAACGGTGGAATTAATATGACATTTTATCAAAGTGAGGAAATTAAAATATATATAAAATTAATCATTCTACCTAGTGGGAATCGAAGTCACAACCGTCGCGATTACAGTCAAAGGCTTTTCTATTATACCAGGATGACCTTAACAAGTGAACAGTAAAATCAATACGGATATAGTAAATAGATTAAAAAACACTAACGTTTTATTTGAAATAACAATATAAATTTAAGCTTAGTTAATATTCAGACTGCGAAATTTACGTGTCACGCATTTTATATAGAACTAGCGGCCGCCCGCAGCTTCGCCCGCGTGACCTACGTTATTATTAATTTCTGTCTCCATGAGTACCTACGTCCTATAAATGACGTCCATGGAAAATTTTAGACTCCTAGCATTTGTAGTAACGAAGTTTCATACAAACTTTCAACCCCAAAAACAACCCCTTAGGAGTCGAATATTGTAAATTCCCGTCTCGAGCACCTACGTCCTATAAATAACTCCTATGCAAAATTTGAGATTCCTAGCACATGTAGTTTCTGAGATTTCGTGATGAGTGAGTGCGTGACCTTTCGATTTTATATATATATATATACCTCTAGGTACGAATATTTACCTGTACTAGATACTTACAAGAACAGCTTACAGTTAAACTCTGTGCCACTGCGCCAATGCTTCATACTCTTACTAATTTATTTTCCAAATTTCGTTAATGAGTAAAATAATAAAACTGAAGGCCTTCCTGACATATTTGGAATGTACTCATTTTGGGTTATTCATGCTCAGGGAAAACGTATTTTTATATTCTGTATTGAGATATAATTGATTAGATAAACCCAAAATACGAACTCTGATAAAATAAAGCGGTTAAGTTCCACCACTCAATCTCTTCGAGGGGAAAGTGGAGACCGGAGTGTTTTGACACTAAGCGATGTTAGTGCACATAAGTACCTTATATTAATTAATTATTCAAACACACAAATGTTAATACATTATGTAAGTTGAAACAAAATACCGACATTTCATTATATAATTATGACATTATATTTTTTAAATTATTAGTATAACGATTAAGCAAATATGTTGTTTAATGAATTGTATAGACACATGTGTTTAGTGTATACCTCATTGATGATGTTTATTACTGAGATAACATTTGTATTCTTAAAGAATAAAATAAGCTATAAAAATTCCAATAGTCGACATTTTTTCCAATTGTCTTTTTTTTTCTTGGAGCTCTTTCTCTTCGATGGAGCCAAAAACGAAGATATTGAATATATTCATTAGGCTCTCATTTCACATTTATTTTTATGTCATATTATATAAAATTTATGCTGCCATTTAAACATAAAAAAACGACATATATTCAAAATACAAGAAAAAGCGTACAAAACTAAAAACAAATTCATACAATACTGTACAACGTCACTGTACCACCCACTAGCAGGCAAGGCAAGGCGCCTGTTAGACGCATCCAGCAATTGCTATATCTAGGTCGACGCCCACAGTGTGTGCCGACCACTGCCGGCTGACCCCCCAGACCCCCCGCGAACACGACCATGTAACAAGTAGTGGGGGACGTGGGGTTCTAGTTAATCTGGTGTATATGACCTCGATGGTCTTCTTTATTCTAACAAGATCGAATTTGGATAATAATGTTGGTTATTTTGATTACGTTTGAAAATTAAGTGGTAAGCTGAGAACGAAGTGTTTTAGCACTAGGGAACCCACCCTGCTATATAGATATAATGTATGGGTGGATGGAGAGCTCTAGTTACACTGGCACGTATGACCTCGATGCTCTCTTCATTAAATGTAAGATTTGCTGACTTTTAAGAAGCTCAGGCCGGGATTGTAGTAAGTCATCAAAATAAGTGATGTTTTCAGCTATTATGTTAGGAAAACGGGGATAAAATAAAAGCGTAGTGTTTCGTCACTGAATTCTCTTTTTCTACTATGTTTTTGTTAATAATACGTGAAGCTGCGAAAAGTATATTCCTACTATCGCAAATTAAGGCGACTAGGAATTGACAAAGAAGCATAAGGCACGGCATAAGCCGGAAGTCATAAATTCGAGGTTGCGTAATTATTTTTTTAACTGTTTCTGGTGGTATTCTAGATATATAGAAAAAGGACGTTAAGTTTAGACGTTGATAGAGAGGGTTTACATTAAATACGAAGTCTTTGAATTTTCGTGAGTGATTTTATAATTTTTTTTTTATTAAAACTAGAAAGGGATGTAAAGTAAAAATGCAATTTTTAGTTATATATTATTATTTTATGTTAAATATAGAGTCAGACTCTACCACCATAATTAACTGTTTTATGTACTTTTAAGGATCTATAAATTAACAAAAATAACGCAAATAAGTAGAAATTAAAATAAGTTATCTATCAATAAACAATTCATAATGTTTTAAATAACAAATCTTATAATAACAAGAACACTACTGTGCAATATAGATTTAAAAATAAAGTGTAAGCTAGGGACAAATATACACACATTTATAACTTCAAATTTCCTTCATATATCAACGAGAGCTAATTTAAATAGTTTTAAGGACCAAAACACTTTTCTTTTTGTCTGTACGTATGAAACGTACTTTAATAATAGCTGTGTCAATATAGAGCTTTATAGGGGCCGTCAAATATTAATTACAACAGACTACGTAGAGCCCCTAAATTTTAAGTACAAGGATGAATTATTTAATATATTTATCTAATTTTGTTATAAATTTGTAAAAGAAAGAATTAAAGACAGAAAGAAAGTAAATTTAAAATTAGGAAATTAGAAAAGATTGCTTTTTTCAATTATAATTCTAATATATCTAATATACAATAACACTAAACACTTCTATTTTTCGCAAGAATAATAAATTTACATTAATTTTATCCGATTTTTTTCGTTTTACTTAACTTTCATATATAATCTTTTGTTCTCCTAAAAACGTTTTATATGTATTCGATTTTTTAAAAAAACATACGCCAATTACGAACTAACGTTTTGATTTAAAAATCATCAATAAAAATACATATTTTTTTTAAAATTACACACCACTAATTTAAATTTTTTTCACCAATAAGAAAATATTAGACACCAATTGCTCATAACTATTGTCTTCACAAAGTATAAAAAATATATTGAAATATTATCTCAATACAAGAAAAAGACAATAAAATAAGCACACACAGACACATAACACAGAAAAAATAAACTGAGTAACAAAAAACCGCAAAAGACAATGCATAATAAAAATATACAAAACTAAAACCATAAAACTCTACAATCCCAACATTTTACAAATCCTCCACAAATAAAAAAAAAAAACAAAAAAGACCACAGATTAAATACTTACTCTAAAACAGTATCTCCATTCGTTTACACTTAACATAAAATACACTATATTTTAAATATAATTGCGTAATTTCATAACTGTAGAGACGCGGCCGTACGGCGGGCTCTATGCACGCTACTGATCTAATTCCAAATGTATGCTTCAAGTGACGTAATACCGCCATCTTGCCCCTCCCTGCCCCACCTACAGAGTAAAATGCACTTATTAATTTCAGTAAAGTATTTAAATAAGCTTTTAATTTTTCATAGATGGCTACGCGCTACGTACTTTTATATAGATGTAATATAACTCTGTAAGTCGATGTGACAGAGAAGAAAATTTAATTTGTCTTCTATCTTTGATTTTATTTTTTTAATAATTTTAACAATTTAATAATTTTCATCGCATAACAGAGTCAAGCGAGAGTCTAGTGTCAAGATACTCCTTTTTCCACCCAAATTCGAAACATTGTGCGTTGGGTGGTGGAACTTTTATATTTTTTTATTTGTTAAAATATGATTTTATATTAAAAAAATTTTTATTTTGATCATTGTCAATGCTAGAGCTTCTATTTTACATATGCGTACTTATTTTTTCATACAAGGAGGGTAAATTTTAATAAAGTTTTGTACTTAATTTTTTGTTATTAAATGTTATTATTTCATATACGTGTCCAATAAAAAAAACTCACAACAAACTTACAAGTTCTCCTCCAATACAATAACATTATAAATGACATGTAAAGTTATACTTAATCCACACTTTATGATTTCACCACAGGCATATATATACCCTTCAGTATTATATTAATTAATTAATTATTTTTTTAGCTTCCCGCTGTACTGTATACATAACAGGGTAAGCATAGGCCCCACGAACTTAGTGTTCTAACACCCAACTTTTACCCAACTGTTATGTTAGGTTACCCATCAGGAAGTGCCGTTGCACACTTTCCACAGAATTTTTGAGACATTACTCTTCTCTATTATTATACTAAGACATTAGTCTCAACTAGGTTTAGGTTATAAAAAACTTTACCATTTCCTTAGATTGCAGAAGGACCTTCTTATCTCTATAAATAATTGTAAATTTAAAAATTAGATTACCTTTTATATTTAACCCTGTCTACTCTCTACAAATGGAGTCATAATTAGGTACATGTGAAGATAAAGAAAATATTTTCTTATTCTACATTTTTTTGTCATGTCAATAATTATATGAAGGCCAAGTATCTTTTAAACTTCTGACCCAATTTCCAGCTTTGCTAAGAATTTTCCACCCAAATATTATTTCAAGTTAAGCGGACAAAAGAATATTTTAATAAGAGCTTTCCCTAAAAAGCTCTCGAAATTTATATAACGAATATCGTAGAGTTATTCTTGAGAGACATTGTATTGTGGTTAGAATTTTATATATTATTCACGATGGTTGTAGGTTCAATTTTTACTTATTTTATTGCGTAATTAATGGTAATTTCCAATCATCCTGGCGAAGTGGCACAGCGGCTGTCTGTAACCGAGACGATTGTGGGCTCGAATTATACTCGTGTAAATGAATTATTTTCATTTCATCGCTCATGTAACAAGATAAAGCGCGACGTTTAGTTCTGCCACACAAAACGAAAACTAAGCGATGTATGGGTAACGGAATTTCCTGATCTGATAAAACGAAAAGAAAAATTTACTTATTAAATTTAAAATAATAGACGTTTTTGAAGTTCTTTTTAATAAAATACTGATGAAGATAACAAATCTTGTCAACGTTTTGTCATACATCATGTGGAAAATGGAGAGCGGAGTGTCTTGACACTATATCCCTCTATCTACTAATAGGAAACGAAATATGTACTTCTATTATAATAAATAATGTCAAAATCATTAAACCAACGCCAATAAACAAGGAAGGCGAAAACGTCAATATTTTCTGAAGCTCTTTATTAAAGCTTTACATGAAAATTGTCAAAAATTAATAGAATGTCCCATTTTAATTAACTTTGGTAAACTGAGAGCCTAGTTTGACATTTATTAAAATTATTCATTTCGGCCCATTGCGTGCATTCAATTTTTGTTCGTACCACTGCCTACCTACATGCGGGATACATTGGTAACCTAGTGTTAAAACACTCCGTTCTCCATTTTCCGATGAATTTTTGAGTTATTGTAAGTTTGAATGGCGGAAGTCAACGCTGCATTTTATTTTGTTACCAGAGTGAGGTAATGAATATACGGGATATAGCGTGAAGCAAAATTAAAAAATAATAATAATGCGTACTACATTCCTTTATACTATAAATAGAATAAGTAAATTGCAATTTGAATGCCTCTTGTATTCAATGATCCATGTATTTCGTATTACTCACAATGTCAGCTCTTATGAGAGAAATTAAATTTTATACATCATTTGTGAGCAAATATTTCTACGACGGTTCATATTAAAATGTTCTGGTACAATAGTTATCAACTGTGAGGCCGCTTTACGCAGTGTCTGTAAACGTGACGGTTATAGGTTCGATTCTCAATCGAGGAAATTAATTATTAACATTTTTTGGCTCTGACAACATGCCAGAACGTAACGTAAAATACGCAATGCACTCAAAATTAGATTGGAGAACGGAGTGTCTTAACACTATCTTCCCTTTATTTATCCTGTAAATATATAAATACAGGATACAGCGTGAAACTGAAAAAAAATAAGTTTATATTTTTTGTCTATATCATAATATGGAAAGATTATTGGATCCAGGCTGTCGTTGCTATATCAAAAGCTCAGCGTAAAGGAAAATTCTATACATTTAAGATATCGACGTATTAAATTATTTATAGGTGAATTGCTTGACCACATGTTCGATATTGGAGGTTATTAGCTTTTTACTTGTAAGTTCCTACTACATGAGGTTCTGGATTCAAATCTGTAATTATACAATTGTATACTATTTTAACATAATGTTCTAATAATAGCAATGACTATTATATATAAAGATAATTGTTGATTTAATTAAAGAGGGAATAAAATATTTTTAGATTCGCGCTACACCTGTATATATTCCCCTTTTCTATCCAATTTTCAAAATATGTATTGAGCGTGCGAAAATTAAGTATCTTATTATATTTCAGGTAAAAGAGTAAATACGAACGGAAGACGGTAACGACGTACGGTAAGAATAATGAGGATGCGGAACTACAGTTCACTACGAAGCATTATATATCTATCTTTAAAATGTCGAGCCAAAAATATCCTCCAGATTTTTAAAGAGCAGAATATGCTTTTGGGGAAATTGTAAAATCTGCATTTACCTGAGATTTAAGAATATATTAAAGTATAGAGTTTAAAAGAAGTTGTTTTAAATCGCATTGTGTGTATAAAAATCGAGTTTTGCGGTTAATTCAAAGGTTACATTAAATAGTACAATACAGATTTATTCAAGAAGTATATTTCGCGAGTCGCGGCGCAGGGACACAAGCGTGTGACTGTAAACGTGGCAAGTTGCAGATTCGAATCCCACCCGAGGAATAAAATATTTTAACTTCCTCACCCTGTACCAAAACGCGGCGATGACGTCCGCAACAGAACACGCAATGACAGATAAGAAGAAGAAGAAGATTAGAAGTTAGGACGGTATTCCGCTCTTAACTCTTCTTAACACTAGATTTTTTGCCTACTAAACTTATGCAAGATACAGCGTGAAGCTGTAAAATGAAATTTAAGGACACTGTCCGTTCGTGTACGGGTTAGTATTTTTAAAGATATTTTACGATTAATTTCAATATATCTTATAGTTGAACCCACAATCACCATATAATAATTTCTAACATACATATATTACCAAAAAAACTGCACAAAACGCACAAAAAAAACCTCACAAAATGAATACATAAATAAATAATTTTACAACAAATTTATAATGAAGAAAAGCATTTAATCAAGTAAATAAGTTCACTGAATTAGTCGAGACAGACGGACGGAAGAAAATAACTGCGCTCGGAAGACGTAATGAGGATGCGGATACGCCGCCGGAGGAGGGTGACCAGGCTCTTTGTCACTCTGAAAATAATAAATGTACAATCTTCTTCTTCGTGTTAATGCTTGGAGAATTCAGATCATATTTTGCCAGTATTTAGCCACGTCGACTGCGGCACCTGTTGCCTCCATCAGATCGTCATGTGAGCAGGTGAATGGACATTTCGGGTAGGAGAGTAAGTGTATCCTGTCCCCACAATGAATTGGAATGTACAATTATATTAGCGAAATGCAAGCTAGTTCTAGTTAAATAACTTTTACAAGTAGAAGCGGCTTCGCCTCCGTACCTAAATGTATCACACATGTCACATTCTAAGATCTAAGGTAATTTTTACAGTAGATAACAAAAGATAACATTAAAATGTTTGTTTAATATGAAACTTCTCATTGAATATTTCATTAATCTTCTGTTCCATCTCTCCTCTCACATTCCATATAGATTTGATTTGTAGCTCAGCCCTACAATTCGCGTCGTCCTAGAGTGGTTGCGGTTTTTAACGTCGCCGCAAAGGGATGGGATGGAAGGGATCGTGTGCCTGAAAGGTCTTTGCTGTAGATAGAATCTTGCGTTCTCAATATGCAACGTTTTGACGTTTAATAATTGCAGGATGTGAATCTTGCAATTATTTTACGAAACAAACGAATGATATTAGAGCAACAAATTTTATGGACACCCTAACAGGAGATCACGTATTACCAGATCTCTATTTCAACGAAGGTAATTTTAAAGTAAAATATACTTGAGTTCAAATTCCTTTCTTTTCGATTGATTTTAAGTGAATTTAATGAATATTTTATGAAATTAAATAATCAGCAAAGAGCATGATCCATCAGCATCAGCATCATCATGATGAATATGAATTTTATAAAATGGACAACGGAGTCTGACAATATATTTATTTTTTTTACTTAGCTATACAAGTATGTTAAAGTAATACTTCTTTTAGCGCGTGAGGAAAAAATTATGAAAGTAAATTTTCACGATGCGCGCGCACATCTCCACGAAAAACTGACACCATGAAATTAGCTACAAGCGACATGACTGTCAACATTTTTGTTTTTTTTTAATTAAATACAAATATTTATTTGAAATATTTAAAAAAATAGATGACGCGTTAAAAAATTAAGTAGGTAAAATTTTCTTTTATACATGTTCCTTTTTGATTTTAAATTATAACGGAGTGTAACACACTGGAGTGTGACACTAGATTCCCTCCACCTACTCTGCTGAAGGCAGGATACAGCGTGAAACAAAAACTTTCATAGTCCACGCAATCTCAGTTGCAGGGTACAGCTCGTTCCGCATATTTTCGGAAAACCCCGAACGTCTTAAAGTGTAGCTCTTAGCGGAGCACTTACATAAAGGTGAAGGCAGAACTACTAATGAGCTGTTTGAAGAACAGAGTATGACAGTGTTAAAATAACATTTTATATTAAACTGAGAAAATTATTACAGTTTAGATTCAGGATAATATGCTCTAGAGAATGGAAATTGAAGAAACTACGCAAAGCCAGAGCTATCTTCAGATATTATTGGATGCCTAATGATTTGAACTCTACATCGTATGTCGATGGCTCTACATTGTATGCGATCGAATGTATAAATATAAATTAAACGACTAATTGGTGTTTTGGGATAAAGTACCGCCGGTGTAAACTAGTTTTTTTCATTAATCAATATAAAAAGCTCAAAGGTAAACATTAAAGATTTCGATTTCTTTCTCGATCGAAATCTTTAATGTTTACATTTCTTGCTCTGGTAACGAGGGAAGGCTTGGTGTTGAGTTCCGCTACTTAACACGCAATGCCTGCGGAATTCAACTGTAACTGGGGAATCGAGTGTTTTAAGGCTATCTGTTTGAGATAAATGATGAAAATAAAAAAAACTTTAGAAAATCTTTCGTTCATATTGAAAACTATCAGTATTTATCAATTAATATGTATTATAAAACAGATACAAATCAAAGTACAAATCTACTAAACAAATCTTAGTGACGCTAAACAGGTACACTTTGTCCGTATAGTACATTTACAGCTTAGTTTATTGCATAGTACCGATGAGCGTTCCGAAATGGTTTTCCCGGAATGTTTAAAAAAAACTTTGACTACCCTCGAGGCGACGACCTCGTAAAATACGTTTTGGATTGCCACCAACCTAAGTGCGTAGAAACTTGTAGACATGGCACATCGATGGGTTTAGAATAAACAATATACAGTAGCTGATGTCACCATATGCTGAAGCATACATGTCTGGTATACATTCGACAAAAAGCTTTGGGCCTGTAAAAAAAGTAGAGAATTAAACGATTTTATACATTTGTCTATTTGCCCTCACAATATAGTTATAGAAGAGACGCATAAAGATGATCAAATGAAAAAAGTTCTTAAATTCAGCTTTGTATAGCCGGCCCTTCCACTTGGTTGGCATGACTCTAGACACCAGTTTTTGACTACTTTTTAATGCAACTTGACTAAATTGTAAAACTCTACCATACTTTTTGTCCAACTAGAAAAAGAAGAATTTAAACCTACAACCATTATGTATCAAAATTATAGATTCATCTGTTCGTTAATTAAATTATTAGTATGCTTTTAAATTAAGAATTTTATTATCGATGAAATACTATTAAAATTTTGCTATTGTCTCCGCCAATTTAGGAACATGGTTAAATAATATTTTATACAATAAAAAAAATCGTATAACTTCTAAGCAATCTATAAGTCTGTATATCACAAACGCGCTCTTCTGAAATAGTGCAGAAAACGAATAGCTCAGAAAGCACTTAAACCTTTACCCATTCGTATGTATGCATCGCGAAATCACAATGAACACGTTGACAGATGAAAATTTTATAAATATGCATGAGAATACAATGGGATGACAGAATTATAATGAACCTGAAATATATTGCTGATAGTCGTGGGTTCAATGTTCATTTGAGGTTAATATATATTTTTAGGTTTCTACACCTCAATAGGAAAAAATGGAACCCATATAGGGGCTTTGTTTTGTACTTCTTCCGTCGGGAATCGAACTAAAGTTAATATTAAATATTTAAGTCACAGTCAGTCTAAGTCAATATAATCCTAACATACGAACAAAATGCAGCATGAGCATCTTGTATGAAATTTTCCGTGTCATCAAAACCTATGTACTTCCCATGGAACTACAGTTATGAAATTTGACACTCAGTAATCTTGCAAACGCCGAAGATTGTATAGGAAATTAGTGTATACGTGCGTATGTAATGCTAACTCAAATTTGTTAACTTTACTGCAGCGTAATCAAAATCTCTAGGGTATTTTTAAAGTAGACACTTAAAAAATACCCTAGTAATTATTCTAAGGGATTATTCTAAGGAACACTTAGGAATTATTCTAAGTATTCCTACAGGGTATTTCTATATTATTTATCCCCACGAATACAACGAATCGAAGCTATATATAAAATTTTACATCCAAAATATTTTATTTCCCTACTATCTTTAAAGGGCAATACATCATATCGATGCACTCAAACGAACGATGCATTTATTCATTAACGGTTATTATTTTATCTTCAGTCAGAAATCACAATAATTTACGGGCGATCGGTCTCTCTGAAACAATTAAAAATTTTACTTTTATTTACTTTTCTATAATATATCTATTTCAATATTGGTGATAAAGTTTTAGTTTAGAAAGTGCTGAAGTTATAGGCTTATTTATTTTCTTGTTTCATAAATACTTTTAGGTATAAAGCAAAAAGGTAATGTTTATGTTTCCGCTCCTGTAATAAAATAAAACGTGCAATGAAAAAACTCTCAATAATTGGACGATGTGTGGTGAACGGAGTGTCTAACCAATAGGTTGGATCTGGCTAACCTGCCATACCTAGTGATGTAGAATGAAGTCGGAAAAAACACATTCTAAATAAAGATAAAAATTATGATAATATAAATTTTATTACTTTCTATTTCTGTAATATTATATGATTCTTTCCGTTAAATAAGATTTTTAATTTTGTCTCCCAATTATTTATTCTTTTTTAATTGGCAAGTTATGATGAAAGAACCTAGAGCCGAGTCACTCACTCTGTTCTCCATCGCTTTCGAGAGACTTCGTATTGAGTGATGACACTTTTAGTAAATCCTATCACCAATAAATTAGGAAATTCATGATTTTTTCCTAATTCGCTGCATCCTTTAACATGTTCCCGTAGTGCTGTTATAAAACGCATATGTGAAAAGCAGATGTGCGCAAGTAAAGATTACTTCCATGGTGTGTGGCGCACGTATCTTGTGCATTAATGATCTAGAGACATTCATTATTTATATAGGAAATAAAAAAAGAAATATAAAAAAATATTTGGTCATAACTATGTTTTTTTTTTATTACGAACACAGTATAAATAGTTTTAAATAAATATATGAATTAAACACTTCAGTATACAAAACAAGACAAAAAATATATAAAAAAACAAATCAAAATATCAAAAGAAGAAAAATATTGCAAATAATAGATGAAATAGATGTACAAACAGTCGCCTTATCGCTAAATGGTGATATCTTCCAGGCACCCGGATGGTATTGGAAGTCAGAAAATAATTGTTTTTTTTTTGGCTTCATGCTGTCGCACAGGATAAGCAGACCATAGATGGGAACTTAGTAATAAGACAATCTGTTCCCATTAAGACACTTCCTTTTCCATTTTCTGTTTTCTTTCGTTGACTGGCGAAACTCATGGCGTTTTGCCTCGCTACTAGAGCGAGGAAATGAAAATATTCAATATTTCCCCCGAGTGGAAATCGAACCCATAACTGTGACGTTTACAGTATCACGCTTGTGCTCCAGTGCCACGACTGGCCCCAACAATTAAATCTGTAGCGTTAAAAACACTTTCTCTGGCGATGGCTTCACTTAAAATAACCTATCAATTCCTCGGTAGAAATAAATGAGAGCAATTAAGTATCAAAGAAAGTTCTTTAACTTTCGTGCCGCGATAAAGAAACTAAAACGATTCTTTTAAATACGCGTCGAAATCAAAGGAGGAACTAGACTTAAATTAAATCAGATCTTGAATTAACAAATCGGAATGGAAGTATCTTAATTCTTTATTACTGCCTTTGTCTCGTGGTTTCTATGTGCTAGATGTTTATTTAACTTAGAAAAATCTAAGTTTGTCTCATAAGAATTTGAACGTAGCGGACCTCGAACTCGTGCCCCTCAATAACTAGCTGTCCAGTTTTCTAAATCTTTGCCTTCTTTAGAATGTGATTAATATAATAAACAATAAAAGTTTTGTTTACTATTGTGTAGTAGACAATAATCACCTGTAATTTTGTGAACTGTCCCCGGAGGTGGACTTCCTGGGTAAGAAGAGAACGATGGTCGGTTGTGCGAGCGCGTGTCGGCGTCATTACAAAGCATGGGTATAGAAATAAGGGCGTTGGTGCCCACCCTAGAATAGTCTGATAGTCTGAGACTTGTATTAATAATTAAATTTTATTAATATAAAAACCTTTAAGTACACAAAAAGATCAGTTTGAAACTAAAGTCGTGGAACCCCTAAAAATATCTGGAGATACCCCCACGATTGTATAAAATAACAAATCCATCCTCCAATCTTAAACTTCTATTATAAATAATCTCCACAAATTAGAAATACGTTATTTAATATTAAAAAGCTCATTTTTGACCCCCTGACCCTTTAGTACGAACACAATGGGAACCTTAATAAAGATTTAGGCGCAAATAAAACTTTGTTACGTGAATCACGAGGAAAGTTCCAAATTGAAGATAACGGTTCGCTGAAGTCTTTTATGTAGCTGGAGTCGTATCCGACTCGTTCTCTACAAAGTTAGGAAAATGAATATAGGACAACATTTATTGGATATAAATTACAAAAGATTTTAATATTTATATGTGTGGTACTTGGAAAATATTGAATACGAATGGATAATCAGAATTTTCAAGTAATCATTCGTTTGCAATTTTGACAATAAATACTAATGTTAAAATTCTATATTTTAGCAGTATAATTATAAATTTTTTTTTAGTTTCACGCTTTATCTCTAGAGAGGTAGCCAGAGAGAACGGAACGCCAAATACTAAGGTCTCTAACCACCTCTCATCTCTATCACTGTCAGCAACTACTATCCTCCGGGATATCCTCCAGGAGGTCCTTGTCGTTTTTTCATGATTAAATCGAATTCTCCCATTAACTCATTTACTTTATTTTCATACAGTTTTTCACAACAATTAATTAAACAACGCGCGCTATGGAACTATAAAACACTACGAAATTTTTCAATTTTATAGCAAAATAGTAAAATATATTAGCATAAATAAATTAATAGTCTACTAAAATACCTCTTTAAGTTATTCGGAACAATTCGACTAACTGAGCGTATTAACGCAAACAAGCTTTCATCTGATCTGCATTTTTGAACGTGAAAATTCACTTTAAAACGTTTATTTAGTTAAACAAATATCCATTTTTTACACTATTGTTTGTTTGTTAATAGAATAAATATCTTCACACTATTTTTAAAAATACAGCTTTATACTTTTTACCGCTTAACACGGTAGATAAAAGGAACCTAGAGTCAAATATAAATGGCAAGCAGTCCATTCTCCACTTTCCGGCCGACTTTTGAGACATTACATATTCAGTGGCGAAACTAAACGCTATACCTTGTCTCATCATTCCACCAAGTAGGTCCAACCCACAATCATCAGGCGTCTGTTGTCATTGTCCTTACTAACTATATTTGGCTTTCAATTATAAGACATGTTTTTAAACATATATTTTTTTGTTTCCATGACAGAAATAAATGAGTGAGACTATTTAAATTTATAAAACAATATAAAGTCAATGACATGCATATGAGGAATCACTGTAGTAACTGCAAAAATACATTTATCAATCTGTGAACTGTCGACCAATTTATTTAATTTTAAGGTACGAGTAGAGTACGGCACTATCGTTAATAAAACGCGTGCGTTAATTAAATTTCGTAATTCTAGGTCAACTGGAAGTACCCTATTAATTTTGATTCCCTCTCTAGTGTCGAAATACGAGTTTTTTTGCCAAACAAACGGCTTTTTAAGTAAATGTAGAAATATGTTTTTTTAAAAAAAACACACGGATTTGTACATTCTCATCAAATCTGTCCAGCTGTTAAAGAGGGTATATTATTCTTTATTCTAAATTGACTAGACAAAATGCGGTGTTAATTTTCAACCAATATGAATATGCCGCAAACCAGCAAATATTGTCTCTAAATGGGTAAAAAAGAGAAATGTGTTGAATTTACCTTTTTCCTTTTTATTATGGAAAACATATATTTTGAGATTATATGAGGTTTATAATAAAGGTCTTCCATTTACCTAATACTTCATTTATTCAGAAGTCCGGTCCGAAACCTTCCAAAACCTCTAATTTATGTTGACCGTACAAGTATTTATAATGGAGACTTACAATTAATCCTGAGTTCGTTTGTGAAGACAGAACAAATTACTAAAATTATGGTTTTATTTACTAGTTCCGTATATTATTATATACAAATGCAAACAGAGGTTTGACACTATATTCTCTTAATTTACGTATTTTACATTTGCGTAGCAATCTTAAAAAAACACCCGCCCTAAGTCTGTACTCAACAAAATTATAAATGAGTAAAATAAATGAAAGATTTTTATCGGCCGTAAAAAGCTCTTTAAACAGCGCGTTTCGCTCGCGATAAAGGCTTCATCATTTATTACTTTCTTATTGATTTTGCCGCACTCGCTTGTGCATTTTATAATGTTACAAATTATATCACACTCTTCCTTTGTTTTTTAACTTTACGAGAACAATAGAGTGGATGTATTATCAAGACACTCTGCTTCACGGTGTATCCCGCATGTAGGAGTGTAGGCAGGAATAACCTAGAATTAAGACACTCCGCTCCCCACTTTCCGCTAAATTATGGGACCATCAGGAGGAGGAGGAGTCACATGCTTGTGCCCTGCACTACGGCTGTCCTCAACTTGACTTATTAGCAAGATACTCTGTTCTATAATTTTTGCCCAAATTCGAGATGTTGCACATTATGTGGCGGAACACAACGCCGCTCTTTGTCACTGCTATGGCGTGGAAATGAAAAATACATATACACAAAGACGCTATTTTATAACGCCACACCTCGATGATGTACCTATTTTTTATATTTTGCTTTTAGATAATATATATTTACTCGACTTTAAGGCCTAAAATAGAAAATTACGTTTTCTGGAATTCTCTCTCAAAGGATGCCCCCTTACACTTATACATGCCAAGATTCTAATTTCTAGGTCCGATAATTTCGTCAGTGCGTTGTCTATCAGTTACTATACTTATAGTAATTACATATATTAAGCAATGAACAAATTATATATACGAGTATTAAACAAAAGTGTCAGTATTATTCTATCATTTCATAAAATTCATATAACACAGCTTATTTTTCATGTACCTACATAAGTCCAAGTCTGGAGTCGGCGTTCGGCCTGACTCCCCGACGCCAGGTTAACGTAATTATGCGGCGCCTAAAGCCCTAAAACTGCTACCAAATTGCTATTACAAAGTATTTCCAGACGTAATTTTCTCAGTTTTTGTGAATTTTTCGCCTGAAATTTATATATTAAACGTTTATTACAGTGAAATGATTATTTATTTTGCATATAATTTATTTTACAATGTTAAAATTTCGAATGGAAGGTCTTTGGGACGTAAACAAAATACGGCGTTAAGTTTCGTACACAGCAAACTGTGATTTAAATTCAGTCGATAAGTGAAAACGGCGTCTTTACACTAGCTTCCCTCCCCGAGTGAGGATCGAACCTAAACTACAAAATTGTTACAAATAACTTGTATAATATAGAGTCCAAATAGAGAAATATACAATTTTTTTTCTAAATTACAAAAACTTTTATCAAAGCTCAAATTGACACATCGGTCGAGGACACTTGCTGTGTCGCTTGTCAATTTATTTTACGTTGATTGAGGATTGTCAAACAATCTTGACTGATTGACTTTAAGTGTACCTACACTACTACGTTTCTATTTGAGGTATAAACAATTGTTAAAGAAAAATCAAAAGAAAAATAAAGAATAATAGGATTTTATAAGTTCAACTGTCGGGACCTATTTAAATTTTAAAGGATTTGTTGGCAAGATTTAATTGGTGAAAAAGATAACAGGAGAAAAAGTGTGTACGAAGTGTCGTAATATGAGGTTCCCTCTGTTCACCCTCCCATATGTCGGAAACAACGTGAAGTAAAAAATATAAAATATTTGTATGAAGACACCTTAGAGTGATCATTTATCACGATGCTGTCGAAGCCTCCCTCCACCTAATCAGTGTATAACGAGTTTAATTGACATTTATATCATATTACATTACGTTGGTGGCAACTTCACTCATAATGGAGACGAAAAGTCTTTTATAATAAAATGAATAATAGTAAATGAAACTATTATAAACTTTTTTTTTAATGTAAATAGAACTTATACATATTTAAATCATTATAAAAGCCTTCGTCGTGCAATAGGAAAGCATCGGACTTTAAGCGCGGCGGTTGTGGGATCTAATCCCATTGGGTAGTGGGTATCTCTGGTGAATGAAGCTCCGCCAGTCAACATTATTAATTGTAAGTAACTAAGTACTTTCTCAAAAAAAATGTGGAAAGAAGGAACAGGACTGTCTTAATACAAGAAACCTTTGAAAACCTGCCTGCTATACGGAAAAAGCGGAAAAATCGTTTCCTTTTTCTATCGGATTAGATGATGAAACGCTCACTAGGAGATGACTGTGTCTGGCACTGTTATGTCTATTCCGAGACACAGTCATCTCTATTCCGAGGGAACCTAAATCTCTATTCCCGGTAAGACAATCAGGCAACGGCAAATGAGACGAGGCAACATTTTCTGATGAATCCAAAATCAGAATTATTCCCAAAAAAACATTACATATCCTACCAGTTCTAGGAAAAAAATATTCTCATAACGAAGTATAAATTTGATGTTCAACGTCAGTAGCATTATGGGGTCATAATAGCGAAAATAATTAAAAGCAAGCGATCGCCATGGGTTGGTCAGGGCGCGGCCTAATGTTTGCGAGACGTGTACACAATGTGTAATTCAAATGACTTGAAAATTATACTATAATGTACTATGGAAAATTTTATTATTTTTTTGTTGTTTCTGGAAAATGATTGAAATACTTTTTTTATTTTAGATATAGCAGGGTAGATAGGACCTTGTGTTAAGATACTCCATTCCCTACTTTTCATCTAATTTTCGAGACATTACGTGAGCGGCGAAACTCAACGCCAGACTTGTTTACTAAAGCGAGAAAATTAACATTTCATTTTCATAATAAATAGTAAAGTGAAATACGGCTAAGCATTATTAGTATTCAATTTAAAACACTTACTAACGAAATGGTGGTTTTGTAAATCAAAAAATATTAAAATACAATACTAACGTACTTAAAATTTCCACCATATAAATTAAATTAAAAAGTACTACTTACTATTACAGAACTAAAAAAAAATATATTTTCATACAAAATGAGTATAGACGTCCCCTTACACAGAAGGGAGCGGCGGGAAGTAGGCGCGCTGAGCACTCACAGACAGACAGCAATCGATGAAGCGAACAAAGCAACGAGGCCAGATAGCTATGACATGAAAGAATCACTGTTCTTCAATACCTTATACCTTTGCAAATATTACATTATAGAAATTTATACGATGATAGTGGCTTCAAATATTCAATAAAAAATAGTATGAAAAATTATGAAATGGAATACTGCTCTTTATCTAACAGAGCTAGAAAATAAAAATATTTTATTTTTATTTTAACCCGCTTCACCGATCTATGTATATAGGATTTGAACTTTTTTTAGGCAGAGGGAACCTGGGATCCTAGGGTCCTTCGTTCCCATTATGACACTTTCGCTTACCACTTTCCAAGGCATTGAGTGTTGAGTCGCGCAACTAAACGCCACGCTTTGCCTCGTTATCAGAGTGACACAAATATTACATATTTCATTCCTCTGAGTGGAAATCAAAGTCGCACGTTTATTATTTTAAATTTTATCGTTAAGAATATTATAATACTAAAATAAAATAATATGAATTTGACAGTATTTAAAATAATACAATTTATTAGAAGTATTTTGACTAAATTTATGATGGTGGGGAAATAGGTCGGTAGTTTATAAATTGAATTGCAGTAAAGAGGTTCTGTGACGGGCTGCCGGACTGAACAGACGTAAGTGCTGCTTTCTATAGATTTTTTTTTAAAATGACTATTTACAGATAAATTATTGTGCTTTTGATTTGTATTTCTATTATCTAACTAAATATAAATTATCTTGTGTTTTAATTTAATATTTCTATTATTTAACTAATTATCAGATATATAATGTATATACTGAATTATTAAATAAAGGAAATATAATAAATTAGTTTATGAATTATGAAATTGATATATATTCAAGAATATTTAGAGGACAAACATGTATGGAATTAATGTCGATTAAATGTAATAGACGATTAGCTATCAGCTAATGTAATAAATTGTACCATTGACATTGAAAAGAGCAACTGTTGAGTTTCTTGCCGTTTCTTCTCGGCAGAACTGCTTTCCGAACCGGTGGTAGCTTTTTGTTCATATGTTCATTCGACAATTCAAAGTGCTTATGATAATAGTCTATTTGAATAAATATTTTTTTGAATGTATTATTTGTTTCTCTTATCCACACCATAAAAAGCAGTTATAAGTATTTATACATCTTTTCAGTAATAGATTATTTTTTTACAATATAAATTTTTAAATACTTAAATATATGTCAAATAAAATTAACAAATTCTAACACACGCTTATGGCCCAGCACCGCCTTATTTATTTCCATGCGACCACGAAGTCACAAGAGTACCTAATCTAAGCTTACATACATACATAACATAACATATTCACATACACATACATAACATAACATAACATATCACATCTTATATAAGCACGTAGTGTATAAATCACAATTTAAAAACCAAATTCATACTTTGCTATTCAAACGCTTGTACAAAGTAATCTGCATCTCCCTAACAAACGCAAGTGTTCAGCAATGCATGGTCTCCTGTAGTCCATGCATTTTATATTAGAAACGTATTAAATGTACTGAAAGACGTTAAAGTGTGAATAAAAAAATTAAAACATAATATGCAATATTTGATATATCTATTAAAATTATAGTGAAGCCTGCGATCGTTATCGGGTTCGATTCCCACTCGGGAGAATATATTATTTTCATTTATCGCTCTGATAACAGCAAAAAAGTGCGGCGTAGAGCTCTGTCACTCAATACGGTGGTCTCAAAATTTGGGCGGAACGTGTAGAATTTAGTGTACATGCAAGAGGAACCTAAAAACATATACATATATACTAGTACTATAGCAGTTTTAAGCATAAAGTTTTGTATGGGAATTTAAAATGTCAAAAAGCCTTTCTTTCTCTTATTTATCCCTTGTTGTTCTGTAATTGTAATCTCGGTGCATACCAGCATTTTTATCCATTTCTGCGAGTGAGATCCTGGCGACTAGTAATACAGGCTCTGAGCTTAGTACAAGCGTCAGTCTCACATGATAGTTAATAATATTTTTATGTACCTAAATATACACAACTTTTTTTGTATACTTTACTTTGTGTGGAGAAATAAATTATTTTATTATTATTATTATTATTATTATTATTTAGGATTCCATACCTCAAAAGGAAAACACGGAACCCTTATAGAATCACTGTGTTGTCGAGGAGGAGGTCACACATTAATCTCGAGGTTTCGCAGAGGTATCAAGCTGAAATTATAATCAAATATTCAACCAAGTACCAAGTATTAATTATTAATAGCAATAATTATGTTATAAATACTAAAGTATATCATTCCATTAATAACATTATGTAGATGTGAAGTGAGAGCCAAGTTAAATGTTTAGTAATGCGTCGTTCTCAATTTCACCGACAAGAAAATGGAAAATCTACGTATGGGTGTCAAGTACTGTGTTTACTCAGGATAAAATTTAAGCTCTTAATTTGTCTTTGCAATTTTTTACCACTAAGCACCAAACCAAAATTCAACCTAATAGTTACTCTTACTTGCGAATATAATAAAGATAAAACGTAAAAAATTGTCAAATTAAATTGAAACTTGAACTTGACTTCTTATAGATCTCCCAATCCTTTGTCGGCGAAGTCGAGTACGGCACATTGCTTAACATTTAACTTGGCTGCCATTTTAAATTTATATTTTCATGGGTTGTTTTTATTTTTAGCACTGTACGTGTTATATCAATTTGGTTCCAATCAGGACGCTACAGAAACGTTGAAAATCCATTAAAAAACGATTTTCTAAAGCCGGATATTCTGTATGAGCGAGTTTTTAGCAATTTCTGAATATTACTTATGATAAGAAATTCTATTAACCCCGTTTCACAATGATGGAAGTTGTATAGGATTTGAACGCGCTACACCTGTATACTGTAAAACAGAACCATAATGTGACTAAAAGCGACGGTTGTGAGTTCAATTCTCACTTAGAGAAGGAATTTTCATATTTTCATTTTCCCGCTTTGTTAATAAAGCAAAGTAAGGCATAGAGTTCTTCCACTCATTACGCAAAGTCTCAAAACTTCAATGGAAAATGGGGAACGTAATGTGCTAAAAAACCATAGTTAATTTTATTTTTTTACTTTTTTTCCTTTTATAGGTAGTTTAATTAATTTCTTTTATAACTTTATGTAATTTATTTCGACTATAAGTTGCGTTGATGTATCAATAAATTAATTTTACTTAAATAAACATTATTTAATATTAGAAGAATTAATGATTTTTTACAAAGTTGAAAAAAATACATTTATTTCTTTTAATACAGTAAGTGTGTCAACAGTTAATAAGTAAATAAATATAGGGGACGAGCTACAAGTTACTATCTATATACAATCAGATAAATTACACAATAACTTTAACAAACCATAAAACCCGCCCTTGCTGGATTTAATTAATTCTACCCTTGACAAATATTAAACTTACTCTCCCCTTACAACAGAAACAATCAAAAAGCAACCTTATGCAACCCACAAATTAGGTACAAATTCTTATTAAATATTTTAGAATGCCCTTTTCTAGTACTATAAGTTTCATAATTGAAATTGGAGTCTTAATTCCATGGAAATAAGTTCAAAATCGTATAATTATGTCAATAGTCGTATAAAACAATTGTAATATGTGATTGTTCATTGCTCACTTGGTATGACACGGTAATAATATGTCATTTTGACGTTTTTTCCCTATTAGAATGGATGTCAAGTAGATAATGACACCGTTATCTTTTTTTTATTATATTTTTATTTCGATATATCTGTCGGCGTTTGACGGGCTTAGCAGGAGAAACGAAAAGAGTTAAGGCACTAGTGCCAAGTGCGAGTTCTTTTTTTAATACGGAACGCTAAAAAATATAAGAACTCACTAATATTGATATAACAAAAAAACACATTTGATGAATAAAGTCCCCTACACGATCATCTGTTTTCTACGAGCAATTTTCTGCAATTTCCAAAGTCTACAATTCCAAGGACAAGTTATACTGACTCATATATATATATATATATATATATATATAAATATACAAATGCGATTATAATTCAAAACTTCGACATAAGCTCCTCTGTACTCAAAAAGCTCACCGCGCTTAATTAAATTCTATTATTAAACCAAACAAATTAGAAACTACCCCAAATGTAAATTTAGATCTGACAAAAATATGCCGCAAGACATCGTCCATCATTCACGCGTTGACATAAAAAGTTACAGTCATTAGCGGTTATTAAAATACTTGAAGATATGGCGACTTGGGGGAAATGTCCAACTGAATTGTACTAATATACGACGGTTATCGATTCGATACTATTCAGCAGAAGTGTTAACACTTAATAGGTTTTTCTCAGCTTCACTTTAGTGTTAAGACACTCGGTTCCCCACTTGTTCGAGGCATTATGTATTGGGTGGTGGAAATGAATGAATAAAATGGTGATTTATTTTCCCACTTGAGGAAATAAAATATTTGATATTTTCATTTCTTCGTTCTGGTGTCGAGGAAAAAAAACAGCGTTGAGTTCCGACACTCCGATGCCTCCAGATTTCGGCGGAAAGTTGGTAACAGAGTGCCTTAACACTAAGTACACTCTGCCTACTCTGCTGTGTGCGTGATACAGCGTGAAGTTACATCTAATAAAGAAAAAATATATATAAGTACCCATTAATTATTATTTATTAATGGGTAAACTAGCGTACAAGCTTAACTTATTAAATTTATGACTTAGGCGTGCCACTGGAGCGCAATTAACTTCGCTAAATACACCAAATATGGAGATGACACGACCAAAACGGTCGGTTAGATCTCAAGATAACACTTAAGACTAAATTAATAGTTAAAAATAGTACATCTTATTAATTAAACCTAATAAAATAGAGACGCCATTGTGCCTTATTCGACAAGTTTTACTTTTGATTCTACTCGATAATTGTAGGTTCGATGCTCACTCGAAAGAATTTTCATATTTATAAACAATCCTATTTGCTTTCTACATCGGTATCGGCACACATTACCTTCCCTTTCACAAATTAAAAAAAATAATTGGTGAAAGGGGAGAATGAAATATTTTAACTCTAGTTTTTCATAGAGAAAGTGAAGACATATATCAATTTAAAAAAACAGATGTATAAACTCGTCCGCAAGTTTGCTTGAAAAATCCGATTTCCTTCCTTCTCCATAAGAATTTTAAATATCCTGTCTACGTGTTCCCCACAATCCTTAACCAACAAACATGCCAAATTTCAACTTTCGAAGTCTAGTATATTAGTTTGTATATCTGTACGTCACGTCAGTCAGTAGCGGAAGAGTTTTATTTATACATCTGTATCGACATTTCCAGTTAACTTTGACATATCTTTCATCACTTTTGATTGGTAGAGTCGAGGCTCTAAAGACTGTGCCTGAAAGACGCCTGTCAGCTGTCATCTTACCACCACTGATTTGTTAGGTGACATGTAAACATATGGGCACCGGTGAAGAATTTGTTTAGCTAATTGGAATATATGTTAAGTGTTGATTTAAAAGCATGGATTGACCATAAACATAGTGTGATTTTTCTATTTTAGAATCGTTATTTGTCACATTCGAACTGTATGGGTTGTAAGAGAAAACTAGGTAAATTGTATATATTTAATACTAGCTTTCACTCGTGGCGTTTGATTTTCTCATAAGATATATTTTATATATTTGTATTTGTGAATTTAACGATATTTCTATTACCATAACCTTAGATGTTTCTAAAATTCAAAATAAAATTTGCTTGTTATGAGAAATACATAAACAATGGGAAAAATAAGGAATATTGAAAATATTTAAACAATCGTATTATTATATATATTGAGACTTTAGAAATTATTATAATTAGGACAAAATGCCGACATATTACAAGTTAAATATATATGACATAAAGATTGCATATCTTTTATTTAAATTATTTATTAAAAGTAAAAATTAAATCGAAACTATTATAAAATGATTTATAAACATGAATCCAGTTTAAAAGTTACTAGCACACTTCTTGTATCCGGCTCGAAGGACCATTAAATATAGTTCAAGTTCTAAAGACTAACAAGCGCTGTTATAAGTTTGGCGCATCCGCTATTAAGTGTAGTTTTAAATGTATTTTTATGAAATATTGTATTTTATTTTATTATACTAGTTCTTAAACTTATTAAATTAGATACCTGAACGAACTAACGTCACACATTATAAAATATCAAAGCTTTTAAAAATCACATTATCAAAATAGCTACTATTTATTTTATGATTATACCTAACAGTTTTTGAATAATCTATTGAGGCCAACGTGGTGGTATTGGATGCGAAGATTGTGGGTAAGATTCCTATTAGGAGAAATGCATTATTTTTATTTTATGTTTTGATAAGAAGACAAAGCGTGGCGTTTAGATCCACCTTTTAACATACAATGTTTCTAAAATTCCTTAATAATAAGTCTGTTTTTAAACAATAGGTTCCCTCTGCGTGAAAATATAAAAAATGTGTAAATCAATCGTACATATATTATGAGTGCGCTGTTGAGTTACACTATTCAACAAGCAATCTTTCGAATTCGAGCGTACGGCGGAGAGCGGAGTGACCAAAAGTTGGGTTCTCCGTGCCTACCTTGTTATACAGTTAAAGCGAGAACTGAAAAAATATTCATATACATATAGATTAGGAACACGATAATCATTCTACTTGTTGTACTCACGTCGCGGCGCCACAGAAAGCTGAAATTAATTAAACCAAGAACACGCCTAGCAATTTATTATCCTACAACAAAATCATTAATAACCCGAAATGATACATTGTCGTTAATTACAAGCAAACATCAGCAATGACATGACAAATCAAAATTTGGATTATATTTTTAGTAGTGTTTGTAGAATTGACTCTCCTTTGTCTTTGGAATAATTCAATTAGTTTCTCTAATCGATTGTTTCACGAACGGGCGAATTGTATGGTGACCAAAATATATGAAAACGTAACAAAAAACACTTATTATATAGTTGATTAGGGTTCCGTAACCCAAAAGAAAAAATACAGAACCCTTGTAGAATCACTTTGTTGTCGGTCTGTCCACTTTTTATATGAAGATCGCATAGAGATTTCAAGTCGAAATTAATATCATTAAATTTCGATTTGTATAGGTATGTCGTTCTACGTTCCTTTTAGCTTAAAAAAAATTCAAGCTCTTACGGCTCTGAGTTTCATTACCCAGCACATAATATTTATAAACAGACTTTAAATAGAGGATGGAATGATTTCACTACAGACTTTTGTTGTTCGTTACACGTAAAATCAGTTGCCAGAAAAAATATAAATTTAAACTTGACCTACAGAACCCATTCCATAGTAAATATTTCACATACCTCCCTTTGTTACATATAAAAATAAAAATGTTTCCTTACATTGTAAAAGTTACGACAATTTTATACGTTTGAGGAAGGCGGTGCCTACTAATTTGAATCCATTAATCACTGTGGCTTAGCGCACGGTATAATTTAAGAGCTTAAACATATTTGCTGATGTCAAGAATATTGCTCCTATATTTTACTTTCTTTTGTCTTGACCTAGAATATACCTGATAGGTAGGTGGATATTTATACCCCGCCACCTATCAGGTATGTTTTTTTGTATTATTTTTCTTATAGTGCCTCTATATATTATTTTTCTTTTTAATAGTACCTCTTCAAAAAGTGAAGGTTGGCAGTCAACTTCCAATATTTAATCCTATCCTTAGCTAGATGAAGTATATCTACGGTGGCTTTGATGTTCCTCAGCTATAAATTCTACTATCGCCGGTATTCCTTTTTCCAGAAATGAAAAGGCATTTTGCGCAAAATGCATTTTCTTTTTTTTCACCTTCCCTTCATTATAGAGACAACAGCATGCTGGTCGACTAACTGTTGCATATTTTTGTTTATTAGACAATATTTTCTTTGTATATTTAATATTTTACTATCACGTCTAACTCTAACTCGCTTCTCTTAATGTATTTTTTCAGTGTCAAGGCACCCCGTTCTCGTTAACCGTTGGAAAAAAAAACGGAATATTAAAAAAAAGGAAATCCCCGAAATATCCCCCAGGAAAAAAAAAAGAGGACACTCTACAAGTCTACACGGTCAGTACTAATCAAGACGCCAGGCGAGCTAAGTTCCAAACTTTTCGTGATTCGATCGCGTGCTTAATGACGTGACAGACGTTACGTTTGTCTATTGTTCTCGAAATTAATACACCCTCTATCCCTTGCAATAACGACAGAAGGACAACAGACACATTTTGTTAATTATTTTGTATTGTTTCGTTTTAGTTGGGAACTTAAATTAAAACGTTGCCGTCGCAGCGGAAAAACTAACTGTGTAGCTTTGAAATCGACTCATGAAAAATCCTGATTTCGTAAAGCACGGCGTTGAGTTCCACCACCCAACACACAATGTAAAGACGTATAGCTTCTCATCTTATTTTGCTACATGTGGGACAAATGTGAACTAACAAAAGACTCCTTCAAAAATTTCACTTTATTTATATTTTGTTATAACTACTACTTAAACAAAGCTTATAACTAGACCTTCAGGTATTTTCAGGAATTCCTAAACGAATCAGAAGAGAGGTCTTCTTCTCTTTAGGCTTTAAGTCAAATGCTGAAAATAACAGAAAAATAGTAATTTTGAATTTCAAATATTTTTTTCATATTAAACTCTTTAGTTTCATTTAAAAGTTTTGACTTCGTACACCGTTTCAGACCTATGTCACTCTCGCTTGAGTAGTTGGGTGTTCGTTGCTCATTCATGCCGAACGAGCTGAACAGATTCGATTCTTTATCATCGAGGTAGATTAGTGTAGTTGACTTTACTTTATAGATATTTTTTATCAGTTAACATAAGGAAAATTCCGCGGAAAGTCCCCGCTTTCTTTCTGATCACTAGACAAATTAAAATCTGGAGACATTGTGCGTTGAATTGCGGTACTCAACGCTTTGCTTTACCTTGTTACCGGAGCGAAAAAATAAAAATATTAAATAATTCATTTCACCGAGCGAGAATCAAACACGAGACCACTAAATTTGTTTGACCACTAATTCGTGCATTAAAACTAGTGACGTACGCAAAGCAAACAATCAATACTTTGTACAGATACAAAATAACACACATTATTTTAAAGCTGAAAGTTTTCTAAGTGCACAACACTATCCATCTCCGCAACTGTCTTTCAACTTCCTTTGTAAGGCGACGCCTCGGCGTACAGACGCCCCTATCTGTACTAGTTTGAAGAACAAAAAGTCTTTTCAGAATAATTTAATATATTATATAGAAAAGGGCTTATTTCACATTATTATATATTTTTTGAGATCGTCTCGGGGCGGGGGAACAAGATTGCGACTATAAACGGGACGGTTGTGGGTTCAATTCCCACTCGGAGGAATAAAATATTTGATATTTTCACGAAGCAAAGTGTTTATGAGCACTAAATTGAAAATAATTGAAATATAATAATTAAACCGAATGGAGAACTCACAACCACTGCTTCACCATTCAGACGCTGTCCCACTGCGCCTACTTCCTTCCTCTACTAGACCTAAAAAAGAAACAAAAAGAAAAATCAAAACAACCCTTTAAACTAAAAAAAGGTAACAAACTTATACAATAGAAAACAACGTCACCCCCATAAATAGTCGTACATCATGATATGCTATCTGTTCCATGGTGCGTCTCCCATTGGCGCGACGCCAGGCACACTCAGTAAAAATCTTATTTGACTTCCCAAACGTCCGGATATCACTATAAATATTGAATATTTTTTCCCTGAAACATAAAATTAATCATAGTTTATTGAGTTACATAAAGTCAATCGTATTATGGGCAGTTAGGATTTGGAGCGGTGCCATCTTGGCGTTAAATGTTGGTGTGGGAACCCGATGAGTGTAAGTTCGATTCTCGCTTTAAGAAAATATTATAATAAAATTTTTTATGTTCATTCCCGTTCGTAAACTACAGCGTTGGGTTTTATTTGACGAAGATTCGAATCTTGTGTCTTTTGCATCTCTGCATTTTACTTGAAAAAACACTTCGTCGTTATTTAACTTTGTTTTAGTGCAAGCCTTCAAGGCATTTAATGACCTAATGATATATGAATACAAAAAAAATATGCGGCATTTCTATGAATGCGACTTAAATGCATACATTTACGACCTCGTTTTACATATTATATAAGAATGATAAAGTTGCCAATATACGAACAAACATTAAAAATATTTTTTAACTAGATTTGAACAGTATCTCTCAGGCAGAGGGAACCTGGTGTTAAGACACTCCGCTTCCTGTTTTGCCTAAATAAAATAAACAAAAATAATTCGAATTAGATTAGAATCGAACCTCAAGGCTGTCTCGTCTACAGACAGACGCTATGCTTTGTTTTTTTTTGTACCTACTTAACAAATACCCTAGATAATACTAAACATTTGAGATACCTGGTATGGTTGGAAGCATATACATATTATGGAATGGTTTGAAGCAACTGGTACAGGTTGATAGTATTCGTATTTTACAATCTAATAAAAAAAGTACGACGCATACAGCTTCTCAGTTTTCACTGCGTGCTAGGCAGGAGGAACCTAATGTTATGGAACTCCATTACCCTCTTTAAGCGCGATTTGTAAGGCATTGCGTAATGAGTGGCGTAGTTAAACACCGGCAGTCCACTGCTGTCTCAAAAATGGATTGAACGTAGACACCATTACGGAACATCCGAGATCCTTGTTGGAAACAACACAAAATATAAAAAATAAAGAGAACCCACTTGTAAACCTCGTGAGACACCAGTCCTTTTTAAATCGAACGTTAAAAAGAAAGCACGATAATTACTGAGGTCACCTCAAGTGACACTTGACCTCAGTGAATAAAAATTCGAGATCGATTGTTAAAAAGCTTTCTTACATTTATTTCTTTATGACGAATTATATTTCTATAAGTGTGTATTTATTATGTAATAGATTTATTTATTTTATATTTTCTTAGTATCACGCTGTATCCCGCACACAGTAGTGTGGGCAGAGTGAAACTTATGTTCCCTATTTTACGCTGAATTTTGAAGGCATTGTGAGTGGCGGAACTCAGAACCGCACTTTACCTCGACACCAGTGCGAAGAAATGATAATATGAAATATTAGATTTTCTCGAGTGGGAATGGAACCCACAACCCTGTCGCTTTTTGTGCGCCACGCCTGCGCCACGAGTGGCCTCATATCATATTTTTATAGTTTTGTTTGTAATTGTTGTTTATCTATAGAGGCAAATTATAGTGTAATTTGAGAAATTATGTACTACTAGGGGACCCGACCGCGGCTACGCCCGCTTGAATTATACGAATATGTATGAAACATATTTACGAAATTATTTTCAGTTTTCAATAGAGACTTGCGTTAAGCAAGCTCATTTTGGGTGACGTTTTCTAACAACAAACTTTGCAAACCCTTGCTTAGCAACGGTCGTATAGCGACGGTTGTTATTAACTATCTCGAAAGTATATATCGAAAATATTACAAATATGAGAAAAAAAGGATCCTATGTTCATCCCTAGACCCTCAAGTATCTCTATATGAGTATTTTATCACAATTAAATAGGCGGTTTGGCCCTGATTGCGTAAAAGACAGAAAGACAGACAGACAGAGTTACTTTCGAATTTATAATATAGGTATGGATAAGAGGCCGAGGCGCAAATCGTGTTAATCGGGATAGTTGCCCAAACTTTTTGTTACGAAACAATTTCTTTTTATATGTAGTGATAAAATATTCCTTTACTTTTCAAGCTACCAAATGGTTGACAGAATTAAAAAAAATACCTTATCTAAAATTCATATGGCAAATGAAATATATCTTTAATCTAACGACCAGTTGAATTTTGACTACAGCTTAACTTGACCTAGTAATCCAAATTTAATAAGATAAGAATGACAGGTGACATAAGTAATTCACAAAGACGGTGACTGCTGAATCATGTGTAAGTTAATTCGAGGTAATCTACATTACAATACTATGAGTAATGCTTTTATGAATGATTAATTATTATATTAATTTTATTAGTATGAGAATAATTAATACGACATTTTTTACAATCGGAGTGTCGCAGTTTCAGGCAGAAAGCGAATGCGGATTTTCTCCAAACACAAGGACAGACAGAGACAGAAAAAAAAATCTTAGAACAAGGCCAAAGTTGAACCTGTGTCCCTTTGAATTCACTTCACTACTTAGTATACAGACAAAATTTCAGTATATATAATCCAAAGAAACATGTAATACATTCCTATTTAGATAATAATAACCTTTTTTCATAGTGTCATATCTTACGTCCCTTGGGATGGTCCATAATAGAACTACTTTCAGTCCGTATTATGAAAACACTTTTTAGAAAGACTCATTTCTCTTCAAGAGCAACTTTGTAACCCATGCCCTTTTGTGAATTTATGTAAATATTAAATATATTATGCTACAAAAAAACTAAATCAGTATTACTCATTTGTTCCTAATAATCAAATCAGAAACAGTCAATGTATTAGGTAACATATATTATTTAGAAAGGAAATGAAAATTAAATATTTCATTTCTTCGAGTGGGAATCGAACCCACCACCCGTCGCGTTTACAGTCGCACGATTGCCCCGAAAAACTTATTCAATAAAGTAAAATATGGTCCGCTATAACCCACGTAATGTAAAAGGCCAACGAGTATCAGCAATACCTATACAAATATTTGGGCCCCAGTGTAATTGAATCATCCTTTACTTTTCTATTTTTCGTTCAGCTTTCAGTTCCAGCTGTTTTCAATATAACGCTGTACTAGAACTGAATTGCTTATATTATATTGGCTTCCGTCATTACTTGTTCAGTAGATCCTTGAACCCATCATGGCGCAGTGGGAGAGCGTCTGATTGTAAACGCGACGGTTACTAGTTCGATTCCCATTCGAGAATGTACGCCATCGAGTTCTGATTCCGTATCTTATTTATACTAAAATCATAAAGTTAAAGTGTTTATTATTCCAAAGCGACAGTCTCTGGATCTATGTTTTTTTTATGGAAAAAAAACTATTTATCTATCTAATATAGATTATTTATCGAATACTATATAAACCATCACGTTAATCATTTCTATGTAACCCATTGTGCCAGCGGCCAAAGTTACCTCGGGGACTTAGAACATGTCATGTCACATGTCTCATACAAAGTTTTAGTTATTTTTATTTTATTGCGGTGGCAAGCCGTTGTATAGATAGTTAAATTACATATTTAAATAAGGTTGCTACATTAGTTTAATGATTTCAAAAAAAATAATATTATTTCAAGCTTCACGCTTCACGTTTCATCCCTAGCGGGTTAGCCAGAGGGAACAAAGTGACGCAACTATCAAATATTATAACACCAATATTTTTCTAATCGTAAACGACCGGCTTTCTAACAGACAGGAAGAAAGGAAGGAAAGCATTTGGAACATTTCCTTTATTTAATGGACGAGCTCTGTCGTATCGACGGCTCATTGTAGTGTTAATGTACCTTAATGTGGTAGCCGTCGTTATGCAGTCATCGTAAACGTATAAAGAGTTATGATTTAGTCTTCACCTAATTATATGCTTACCTGTAAATATTACATTAGTGAAGCAGAAGCCCAAAAGCGCGACAGATTGTGGATTTGATTCTCACTCGAAGAAATTGTTGTTTTTATTATTTTTCGCTCTGGTAACGAGGCGCTGACGGCGTTGAGTTCCGCCACTCAACATGCAAAGCCTTCAGAATTCAGCGGGTAGAAGGAGTGTAGTGTTAAAACACTCATTTTACCAAGTTCGTGAGGGGCTGCAACACCGCGCTGTAACTACGGCGAGAAAATGAAAATAACTCATTCCCCCGAGGGAAACCACCCACATCAGTCTTGTTCACAGTCAGCCGCTGTGCCACTGCGCCAGGAGGATGATGAGGATTGCTATGGATTGGTCTCATTTATTATTGACCAAAGAATATATAGGAAACCTCAAGTGTTAGATTCTAGCCCCTACAAGCATAAGCTAGTTAGAAAACAACGTATCCATGTCTAACTGACCTATCTAATTAAGAGTATGAAGGGATCAATTTAATCAATCGTGAGTCATCCCACGAGTGTTCCGAGAAGGGTATGCTGTGTGTATATTTAATAATACTTAACTCTGGTTATTACTGACGGTTTAAATATGAGTGCAGTTCAAATTATAACTACTTGAGAAATAATTGATTGAAAATGTAATATAATATATAAAGATATGGAAACTGCGCAAGGCTAAAAAAATCCATTTGAAACTTATCATATTAATTAGGTTTTACTATTGAATATTGTAGTATTCTGAAAGAACCTAGTTTTTAACTGTATATTTCATCCATTTCCAACTTCAAAGCAAATATTTAGAAAATATTTTAAATACACACTTCAGGGTCTATAATGTATTACAAAGATTATTATTTTGCCCAAAGCAACACGGATAAAGTCCTAAAATCCATTTATTTGGTTATCATAGGATTATAATAAATATGGAACTTTTCTAAACATAACTCAAGAGAACATAATACAAGTACTTGTACAGCTGAAGAGAACGTCATGTCATAAATATTATTATTTTCCCGAGTGGAAATCGAACCCACTACCATCACGGCATCTAAAATATTTACTACTCATCATCTAAAACATTGGAGACCTATCAAGATGTCTTCCCAGAAGAACAATGACGTGACAAGTTAATCTGGACGAGGGTCACAACAAATGTGCCAACTATATTAATTTCTTATCATGTCTGCCGGAAACGACGATTAAGCTTGAGCTATTTTAAACTAAATGTTGATATATTTTTAGTTGTTGTATACTTTGGTCTAATATCTGATTAATATTAGTCATAGTCCGCTATTTAAATTTGCGTGGACTGGTATGACTGGTATGACGTGAAATGGTAAATCCCATTTTCCCCCGTTCCCATGGGAATTTCGGGAAATCCTCTTTGTCTGTCTGTGCGAAATCACACTCTATAACTTATGAATATGCCAAATTTAAACTTTCTACTTCTCTATCGCTTCGCTGTCTTCGCTCATTTCGTTGAGCGAGCGGAATGCAAAAATAATACGTTAATAAACATTTATTTACGGAAAATTTGCAACTCCGTGTTACATGGTGTCGCATAAAATTAATTTTCCAATATTTAACAGACATCCAGACCACGTCTGAATGTAAACGCGACTCGAACTTTCCCATTCGGGTAAATGAATTATTCATTTCCTTTGCTTTTTTAACAAGACAAAAGCGCGGCGCTAAGTTCTGCCACTCAAAACGCTACCCCTCAAAAATAAACCAGAAAGTAGCAAAAAAAGTATCTTAACACTAGATTCCCTTTGCCTATCCTACCATAATCAGAATACAGCATAAGCTAAAAAAATATTATACGATAGAACAAAATATATTAAAAAAGTGTTCATACAAAATGATATATGGATACTGTAGCTTCGTATGTAGAGACGGGAACGTACTCGGAGGTGCCAACTCTACCAAGCACCTGTTGCTCTGGATTTATATTGTACCTTAATTGAATTGGGACTCTACTTTGTATTGTTTCACGCTTCATTTAATACATTACAGGTTGCCTTTTAACTTAGTAGAAAGAATATATCGATGGCTTTTATACAAATATATTTATTTCTATACAATAGCCTTAGATATTTAAGATACCATCAGTGAAACTATTTCACTTGATGCATTGAAACTTTTTTATTTGTACTTTACTATAGCAGGGTAGACAGAGGGAACCTGGGGGCTTAGTGTTACGCTCTGTTCTCATTAAGACACTTCTGTGGCCCACTTTCCCCTAAATACTTGAGGTATTGTAAAATGACTGGTGGAACCACTACTCGGGAGGCTAATAATTGTTTTACATTTATTGTTTTTAATTATATTTTAAAAGAGCAAATGTTGAATTTGTTCCCGTCTCTTCGCAACTGCCTTCGGAGCCAGTTGGAGCTTCCTGTAGGATAGAAATTAGAACTTTTCTTTTTACAGCTCAAGAGAACGTCTTGAGGTAATAATTATTAAAAAAAACAATTTTATAAAAGGCTAAGACACTCCGTTCTCCACAAGTTTTCCAAGTCGAGCCGTAATCCAGCCCATAACCTTAGTGATTAAGATAATACAGATTAAGATGGTACAGAACATCGCACCGCGACGATCACAATTTTGTTTTAAATTCCTCAAGCCTAGATACTTGTATAAATATTAAAAAGGAATTCACAAATAAATCATCAAAAATTATTACACAAAGATGGCCTTGGGTTAGATAAATATATAGCTATAATATATAAAAATTCTGGTCTCAGCGTCTACAAACTATAAATTTGGCATAAAAGTAGCAAATTGGCGCGAATCAGGATTCAACCGCTCCCTAAGGGCGTGTTTCTTTACCTATTTCACCAGACATTTGATGGCGGACGCAGACTAAAGGCAGAGTTATAAACATTTTTTTTCAAACCAAAATCCGAGTATCTTTGGAAATGTGTAAACGTAGATTTCCTAAGTTTAAAAAAATACTATTATAGATCTCACATGGATTAAATATGAAATTTTAATAAAATTACTCCTTTACGATTCCTTCCTCTCTTTTGGTATGCAGGTAGGCTGTATGCCAAATATCAACTTTCTATGTCCAGTAGTTTCCAATCCAGTTGGAAGGATATATACACTTCATATTTACTTTTGATTTAAGGTTTAATTTCGCGTCGCGTCAATCTGCAGCGGCACAGCGTCTATCTGTTCACTGTGACTTTTTGGATACAATTCACTCTCTGGGATTCTCTTGAATATTTTTAATAACCTCGTTCTAATAACAAAACAAAGCGTGGCGTTCAGCTCTGTGACCCAACACGCAAAATCTTGAAAATTGGACAATGTATGAGGAACGGAGTGTCTTGACACGGAGATTCCTCCTGCCAACCCTACATGCAGTATACTGCGTGATGCTGAAAGAAAAACGTATACAGTCTAAAGCGTACACTACCCCACTATTCCCCTTACAACGTAGTAGCGTAATACGAGCACCAGACATAAACAAATTCATATCTATAAGCAATAAAACAGCGAGATCCGGTTTGCAAAACAGAATGTTTCACATGACTTCTTTCGGAGAATTTCATCAAATAATCCTTTTGGAAAGAATTCTCACAAACTTTTGATTACTTTTTCAAGTTTTCAAGCTTCATTTAAGTTTATATTAAAATATACATGCGATAGAAATACTTGGTAGACAGACGCCGTTGCTGTGCAGTCGACAGTAGGAATACCTTTAAGTTCGTTGGTTGTAGATTTGAAACCGTCTAGAAAAAAAATGTTATTTCTAATTTTAATATTTTGCTTATAGCGTAGCGGCACAACGTAGTGACGTAAGAACAAGGCGAGCGTGAGTTCGATTTACAAGTACCAAAAATTTTGGCATTTTCTGAGAAATAATACACAGGTGCCAGGCGCCTTCATTGATTCTACCATCGTTGATTTTATAATGTATCACTATACATTATAAAAAAAATCGTCTTCCCACAATCCAAAGTGGCTTTAGCTTCCACATTCAATTTCGTTTTTTTGATTAAATTCTTTGCAGTTACCCTCGGGACTCCCCTGCCTCGTAATACTTTGTGGATTTCACCTTTGAATTATGCTGGAATAAAATATCTGTGGTCTTTGATAGGTGGTGAATGAGCGGCGCAATTAGAGCGCTATTATTAACTGGCGGCCTGACGCATTATATTTTGGGTAGAGTCAAATTTTCGAAATTTGATCTCCGTAGTGAGATTTTTATACGTTATATATAAAATATATATTTTATATTTGTTTTAATTATTAAAGCATTGAACTCACCAGGCATAATCCCTAAATGTCTAAATAGACTAAAAGTGTTCCTACATAGTTACAAAATTTTATTAACTAATAGTTTTAAAATTATTCAATTTTTAAATCCAACGAAGTATTTTCTTTGTGTTTCATAAAATAATGAATTTTTTGAATTTTCAACAAACGTACATCATTTTAGCAAAGCTGAAATTTTGAGGGCTATAGCTTAATAAGAAGTTAAGACTGTATGCGTACGACTTACTTGAAAGTGGGGCCCTTTCAGAGGTAGCGCATAGTAAAGGTTCATTTCTGTATGGGAGTAATATATAAATATAGGATATAAATTGTAAGTCCCCTAGATGACCTGAAGAAATAAATTAATTAAATAATATACTAAGACGAATTCAAATCATATCTACATTCTTTTTTCATTTCCTTTGAAGATATTTCAATGAAAAGAAAATGTAAAAATTTAAAACTTGTTGCAAAGTAAATGGGAAAAGATATTGGAGCTTTTGATCGAAGCTTAAATTCTGGATGCTAAAGTACGATCGAGTAATTTTTAAATGGACTTTCCACAGAAATCTGTTTTTTAAAGAGATTGGTGAAAATTTTAAAAATCACGTCTATTTCCTATCTTTTCATATTAAAAAACCTCGCCCTTAAATAAAACTGCTATAAAATAATGTAATTTTTTCTCCCCACCTTGCTTTTGATGGGGATGGAACGATTTCATATACTTTGGGACCAGTTAACTTGGTCTTTCAAATCTCATACTATTTCATGGTTTAGAAACAAATTCCTTTCGTCTGGAACATAAGGGGAGTTCAGAGATCCTGGTCGTTATATCTATGATTATAGATATCTATTCATAGGAAGTTGCCAAGGTCAATATTCAAGGTTTTGTTTTGTCTGCTCTTTATTGTATTGGGTTTCACACAAAGAGTAGACTTTCTTTTATGGTTGATTTATATTTTAGTTTTTTGAGGATGAAAAATTTATATTTTATAATTTCAATTAAATCTTGTTAAAATACAGTTTAAAGTCTAAAAGTACATTCAATATTATATTTTAAAGCATAAACTCCATTTATCATCTACAAATATAAAATTCTTACTCCACTGAGTGACTGATAGACAATGCACAGATGAAACTGACGACTGACAGATGAACTTAATTTAAAGGCTGAAATCTAACATGTAGGTAGATTACGGAGCATAGGGGAGTATTAAGCGAAGATTTCCAGAAACTTCTACGGAAAAAAAAATTAATCACACCATAAATACTGAAAAGAGTGTAGTGGAATATATTCCACTCTGCCTACCCTACTATATTTTTTATTTTATTTATTTATTAAGGTTACTAACATACATACATTCTTACATTAAAATAACACTAACATGCACATTCCAAGACGACAACATTATGAGAATTAAAAAAAAGAAAAAATATATAGAAAATACATACGTACATATACAAACATACACATATATATACATACACACATAAAAATATTGCATTCACACATAGAGGCTATCAGCGGTACAATAGCCTCAATATTTAATTTAAGTTTTTTTTTACTCTTTTACTTGACCAATTTTCGAGACAAGTTCAATGGCAGAACTCAACGCTGCAATTTGTCTAGATAGCAGAGCTAGGAAAATTTAAAAAAATAATTCCCTCACGTAGAAATCGAACTCACTACCGCCGTATTTAGGGCCCATGCTGCCACTACGCCACAATGGCCTCAATCAACATTTACTTCGTGAAATATTTCTATTTCTCTCAATACTAGCTGGCATTAATTTAATTCTAAAATAGTCGAACACTCGTACATGTAGTGATACAGATCTATGACTCCCAAACATAAGGCTACTCGTGAAATAACGCCACGAAATGTTCTAATAACCTCACACAATACAATTCAATAAAGTGCCATTTTAATATAATTTAAAATTATTTCCTATTGCGTTAAGTTATTAAAAATGAAAGGTCTTTTAAGGTTTTGTATTAAGCTGTAATTTTTTAGCGTTCTGTACGCAAAGGGCAAAACGGGATTCTATTACTACGACTGCGCTATCAGTCTATCCGTCTGTCACCAGGCTGACGAGAACCACGTTAATTAGACAGTTGAAAATTTTACAGATTATGTATTTCTATTGTCACTATAACAATAAATAGTAGAATATTGAATAAAATAAATATTTAAGGGGCTTCCATAAAACAAACGGGCTTTTTCTATCATTCGAAAACTGAAGGATGCGTGGGAAACGGAGTGTCTCACATAAATTTCCTCTGCCTATCCCGTCATACGGGAATAAACATGAAGCTACAATAACAAAAGACAAGATAACGATGACGATGAAAATGAATGGAACGCTAAAATACTAAAAAGAAGGTTACCAAATTAAATGAAAATATTTTACATATAAGTATTATGTATTTAATGTTTTATAATTAGTACTAAAGAGTCTGCTACGGTTTTGAACTCATAACTCATTTGGATGATATGTGTAACTAAATTGTTTCTTATAGTGGCGAGCATAAATGACATGTAAGGAAAATTTTAGTTATGATATTTTTTAATTATTAATTTAGACTACTAGGACTATAGGAGCTAAAATCTAAAATTTTGCAAAATATTTTTACAAAATATTAAAAAATCCAAAAATCCTTTTATATTAGTATCGCATTTCCAGGTCATGTTTTCTACGTGTTCCTGCCATACTGTAATGACTTTCGCACTATTTTTATATCCAAACGGCTTTCTGTAACGTAAAGTGGCCAGCAACCCTGCCATGCACGTGAACTTAAGAGGCAGTTTGATTACATTTTTTTCCAATTTTTTTTTGTCTTTCGATTCCATATATTAAGTAAAATACAGATAAATAATAGAACTTAAGAAGACTGGCCAGATTTGTATACGGTAAAAGCAGGAGCGGGAGGTATAAAAGAGAATTCTTTGTCTTTGATAAAAAAAACTTGACCTGTCTATAACTAATATATCAATTAATTTCTAGAACGTACTTAGAAACTAGTAAACCATTAGTAGATTAGTACGTTTTTATATATTTTCGTTTTATACACATTGACAAAGAAAATAATTTTCAATGAATAAGCAATTAACGCGGATCAATCCCAGGGCGAATATTCATCGCCCTAGGCTCTTCGAAAACGAGCCAATCGCGATAAAAGAACATTGATAATAAACTCAAATAGGTTATTAAAAAATCTTTTTTTTATAAGCTTTACCTTCCCGGAATGAGGTAATATAAATAATTAATTCCCCAAGTGGGAATCGAATCCACATCCGACATAACAGGAATCAATGTAAAATAATATTCTCAACAGAAAAACAATATATATAAAAAACCATTCTTGCCTTAAACATTCTCAAAATAACAGAATTTGATCGGCAGCAGGCGCGATCGCTTTCGTATCGATCGATTGATTTACACATAGATCCCCCCACTATTTCAACCTAAATACGATTTCATATCATTGAAAAATCCACCGTAATTTAAAACCGTAAGGATTAAATTTCAATGAACAATATCTTGCAAGGATAAAAACACTCTTAAATTCTAAGAAATAAGTTAGAAATTCAATTGCCAAATGGGAATCGCAAAAGCTGTAACCAAAATATATGATAATGAATAATTAACCTTAACAACTAACGATTAAGGTCGATTTTTAATGTCGCTATGTTTTATGTTTTCTAACGGTGATTCCAGTCGAGATAGCCATGTGTTTTAGTGCTAGGACTTTGAAGGGATCTAAGAATATATTCAATGAAAAGCTCGAGCACTCGCCTTAGTTTAATTTCTTCTTAATTTTACAGCTTTTTTAAAGCGTTCGAAAACAAATGGCCTGAATGTGAAAAAAAACATAGCAATTTTTTTATTATTGATAGCTTTGAGCTTTTTTCAAAAACTTTCAACGCTGAGCAAAACGCTGCACTTCGTCTAACCAGACCGAAGAAATGGAAATTTTGTGGCCACTGTGGCGCAGCGACTCAGCGTATGACTGTAAGCTTTGTAGGTTTGATTCCCACTCGGGGGTTGGAATTATTCTCATTTTCTCGCTAAACATGCAATATCCTGAAATTTAGGCGACGCCTGGGAGTAGTGTTACTGGATAAAGGGTGAAGCTAAACAATATAAATAATAATAAACATTGCTCAAAGGAAATCAATCTACTTCTAGCCCGAATTTGTGGCCTAGGTAGGACCTAAATTACAAAACTATAAACATTAGCCTAGGTTAGGTAATTCATACACAGTTATACCGTCTAAGGTCAAAAGGCAGGTTTTAAAATGAATTATATTTAACTGCGAAAGTGGAAAAGCAAGTTCAATGAAATCGTGCATTCCCATCCTAGGACAAACGTATTTTTCCCTATGATTAAATATAAACCTTACCACTGATAGTAATAAAATTATTTTTTCTTTGTCGTAAAATTATATTATAAAATATAAGAAAATAAATCTTATGTGACATTGAAATAAGATTGAAATTAGATTATAAAAAAGTGATTGTTAGGGCTATCGCACACTAGCGATACGGGCGTCACGATTTTTAGTTTTTTATCTCGTGCACGACAAAGTAAAGTGTGCTTAAGACGTCAAGATGTTTAAAAAAATGGCTACAATGTTAGCTTGAGCATCTTTGCCTAGGCTTGTAACAATTTTTCTTTTAAAGCTTTCTTTATTTTCACGCAATTTTCGCATTTTATAATGGAAATGAGAGGAACTTGTGGTAAGTAGCATCTATTTCTAATTTCAACTCATTTAGATATTTTTTTAGGTGCCGAATATCAAAGTCGCACTTTGTTCCATGTGCTGAGGACGTGATGGCGCAGGTAATCTCATCCGACCCTGCTATATGCGGGATATCCCCCAGTATCCCGCATATAGCAGGGTCGGATGAGAATACCACTTAACTCACAAGAATCGCAGTTACAATCAAACGCTGCCCTACTACAGCGCCATAATAAGACATGAGTCAATATAATCAAGTGGAATTCAAACCTGAATTATTGCAATCAGTAAATATACACCAATCATTGTACTACGTTATTATTTAAAATTATTTTCATTTTCCTGTTCTTGCAAAGCAATATAAGTAGACCATCTACACGCTCCAGTAACAGATACAGAATGCTGTATTAAAAGAGATTGACATATTTATTTCTTAGGATACTTGAATAAAAATCTCGAACTATTTAATTTATATATGTACCTGCGTATGTACGTGCTATCTAATTAATATTTTTTCAACTTCACGCTGTATCTCGCTTTTAGCAGGTTAGCAAGAAGGACACCAAGTAACGGAGAAGGCAGAGAGAACCTGGAAACCTGGTTTTAAAACACTCCGTTCAGCCACCTTCCGCCGGATTCTGGAGGCATTGCATGTTGAGTGGCGGAACGACGCACTTTACCTCAACACCAGTACGAAGAAATATAACACTATATGTTACCTTAACATAACATATAAAGTAACACAGCATAATAGCCTTCTATGGAATTGATATTTCTTCTTTAGTTTCTTTGACATTTTCTTAACGGAATCAAAAATCATAACATAGATCATTATCTCAACGGAACGTAAAAAAAGATTCATAAATAAATGGTTTCTAAATAAATAACATCAAAAATGTTTGCCAGCTATACTAAAAATAGTAAAAAAATGTTATCCTTGACGAGATATCGAATGAGATTCCTTTCGCCATACATTGCTGACCCTAAATCAACATCTGCATCCCACAGGAGCTTTTTACGAAAAGACTTTAAGGTTTTAATAGTAGAGGTCAAATTTCAAAACATACAATGTCCCTCATAGAATCGCAATTATAAAGGCGTTGATATACTGCATTTATAGAGCTTTATGTTTGGAAAGTAGATTTTTTTTAGAAAGTGCCTAAGTAGGCACCCATAGTTATAGATGGGAGTTTTGGGTTCAATTCCCAATCGAAGAAGTATTTTTTTAGCTTCACCTTCTAACCCTCATATAGCAGGGTGTTAAGACACTCCGTTCCCCATTTTCCGCTCAATCCTCGAGATATTAAGCGTTGAGTGGGAGAATTCAACGCCGCGCTTTGTCTTGTAACCACAGCGAGATAAGTATATATAAATGGACAGAATGTTCAGAAAAGAGAATTTAGCGTTAGGTTCTTTCTCAGTGAAATGAGAACTCCTAAAATTTTTTTTAAGAAAAATTGTCTGTATATTTTGTCATGGTCTCTTGGAGAATATCAACATGATGAAGATGATGATGATGAAGTATATTCTATTACTCAAAGCTTATATATTTAAAATATAGCATAAGGATCGATAGCAAAGCAATTTCTACAGGAAGAGGTACTGATTACAATGTTATTTAGATTTGGACCTTATCACGAAACAATATGGTTTAAATTTGTATACCTTAGTTTCAAGGCTTCTATCTTGGCACAAGTTTTATTTGATTTTATAAGAATCAGTTAAAGCACTCAATTTGCGCCTAAACAACGTAAAGGACATGTAGGATTAGAAAAATATCTAATAAACAACAAAACCTGATATTGGTTAATACCAGTTTATAGATATATATATACACTGACAACGAGTTAAGCTCACAATTTTGTTTACGTAGACAATAAATGTAAGACCCTGTTTTTCCCCAATACCGTAGTCAATTCCGGAAATACTCTCTTAGTGCTCCCCCATACTTCCCAGGAAAATTTCATGCCAAAGTTCAAAATGAGATTCCTGTTTTAGAGTATTATGGGTATTTTTAAAAAAATAAACCCTTCTAAGAATCACTTTGTTTTCCAACTGTCTGTACGTATGTCCATTTGTTAGGAACATTTATCTCAAGCTGAAATTTATCTCAATCTCTTAATTTATCTGACATTTATCTCAAGCTCAACCAGACACACACACATTAGACCGTTTTTTTTGGAAACGACGCGGTTTTTTCACGAAACGTCTGCTTAATTACAATTTTGATAAGAAATATATAAGTATTATCATATGAAATTTGTTCAGATGGTTAAAATATGTGATAACGTAATATCACTATACACTTCGTCTAGATAACTATCTAAACTTGCTAACTCCATACCTTCATTATTCCTTTAAAAATACAAAAAAGAAACAAAAGAACATTTATTACCAATTAACCATTTAAAATGTAAGACGGAAGCACTTTTTCTATTACAAAAAGATATTTAGCAGCGCATCGCTAATAGGCCATCAATTAGAAAACACTTTCACCGCGAGTCAGTCGGTTTCTGTAAACGTTCATTGTTTTAATTTCGCCCAAAAACGCCCGGATTCGATAAAGTTTTAAATTAATGGACCATGTTTTTCACCAGCTTCGATCGTGTGGCAAGCGTTTTGTGTAGTTTTAGGATAAGTTTACGTTTATGATAGATGAATCTTATTCTACTTTTGTTTCTACTCTGTTTTTAAGGGACCGTACTTCAAAAGGAAAAAACGGAACTGAATGTTTGTAGCTTGTCTGTCCGTCTGTCAAAATCATTTATCTCAATTATCTTGTAAAAAGTTGAAATTAATATCAAAAATTCAATTTGTACAGTCTCTTGCAGCAAAAATTAAAAATTAAGTATGTTCATCAATCACCTTTTCTAAGATACACTTCCAGTTGATCTACAATTCTGAAAATTGTACGGACGTCTGACTAGAAAAGTACTAAACAGAAGGTCAAGAACGACCTGCCTGAACTGAATCTCAACTTAGCTTGCTATATGCGGGCGCAGTGTGCGTGAAACTGAAGAATTTAATCAAATTCATGAAAATACTGAACCTTGCAAGCAATATAAATAATAAAAAGATATTTAAACTATCGTAAGCTTCCTTTGTCTCTGTTTAATATGCAGAATATTAGATCAACTTGTGTCCATAAACACCACAATATTGTCCTATAATCTTTTAGTATTTATAAATGTATTCATGTTTATATCGTATATAATCTGAATAATTAGAGAGTGTAAAATATAGTGTACTCCGTTCTCCATTTTTGTAGAGTGGCGTGTTGAGCAGAACACAACGCCGAACGTTATCCTCTCACTAGATCGAAAAAAAAAGATATATAAAACATATACGATAAACGAAACAGAATTTGTCCTACTCTTCTATAAAAAAAACTACTTAAAATTATTATCTGTATTTGTAACATCGAATTTTAATCCCAAATTCTAATAAATATTTGGTCCCTATAGCCACAATAGGTCGGGTGGGGCCATCGACCCGGTCACGGGGTCATAGCGCGGACACCATTGTTTTACAGTCTGTCATTAGCCCACTTACACCGTGTACCACCACCGCCAGGAGTCTATCCTACATCTATAATATACATGTATATGGAAGGTGATCATGTGAAAGTTGTATTTGGGTTAGTTTGGATTTTTTGGGGCTCTTCATGGATTGTTTCCTGCATATTGTAGGGGTAGGCAAAATAAGCCCAGTGTTCCTACTCTGTTTACTCTATTTCCCATGTTCTGATTAATTTTCTAGACATTACTTGTTAAGTAGCGAAACTTAACGCCGCGTTTAGTCTTGTTCTTGTTACCACTGCGAGAAGACGATAATAGTTCATTCCTCAGAGTGTATATGCAAACGCTGTTCCACTACTCTATAGCGGCCCTATATATAAATATAATAAATACACCTTTGTAAATGAGGAAATTTAATAGTATTGATATTACAAATTTCACCTACTTTAATTAAAATATAGGTATACTAGTAACTTCCATTAGGCCTAGGTATAACATGGTAAATATTTTAGAATAGTTTTTCAATTCTTGACTTGACTTGTCTCTTTCAGCTTTATAACATTAGAATTAGTGATCTGCGGTGTCCAATATCGAAAATATTTAGAATGCTGTGTTCCTTTCTCCCACTTAACAACAATGTCTCAGATTCGAGCAAAAATTGGAACACAGAGAGAGAGTCTTGATACTATATATTTTCTCCCGACTATAGATCTACTATCGCGTGTTGCGTTTTTTCCAACGTAGATCCAGGTTCGCGTATTAAAATAACTAACCACCTATTTATATTTAAACTTAGCCCGATAGGCGATCGGGTGATTTTCATCATAACTTTATATTTAAAATCCGTCAGCTGCCAAACCTTTTGTTAATTTTGGCGTGTTTTACGATCGGCTATAACTCCGCGATGACGCGGAGCAAGATGGCCGCGGCTAATGACGGAAAGGAAAGGGCGCAAATATTCAGACCGTTTAACTGAATAGAATTGTAATAAAAACGATAATTTTGTGAAGACCGTGTGGCGCAATTTGTGTGTGATAGTTGGGAGTTCGATTCATTTCATTTGAGGAGTTTTTTTGTTTTGAAGATAAAGATAAATATACCTTTGGTTAAATATAATATAGTAAAGATATTGGCTTAAACATTTTTATTTTAATTCAAATTTGATTTGAAAATTGGAAAATCCTCTTATAATCAGTATTAGACAAAGCTTTTTTGTCTTCCCTGATCAAAAGATATTATCTTACAGTTAGTCTATATCATCTGGATTAATTTTCTTAGAAAAATCATCGTAAATGACAAATATAATTAACAATGAAATATTTTTTTTCTTATATACAAAAACTTAAAATATTTTCATCAATTATAAAGAGAGCATATTTCATAATGCAAGATGTTTTGCATCTCGCAAAGTAAAAAAGGTAAAGAGATATCTTTGAGAGCACAGTACTAATATTGGTACAGGAAAGTCAAGTGAATAGAATGATAATCTCCCGAAAATGTAGACGACGGTGAACGAGGCGAAAGAGGTATGCAGAGACCGTAACGTTTCAAGGCCCGTTCCCTCCGGTCTCTTCGCCAAAAGTAAATATTATCGCGTATTGTAATTATTATCGCATCGACCAAAACATAATTAAAACTAAAAATTTTTTTTTTATTACCTCTAGTCACTATCTCTCCATAAAAGGAAATACGTTAAGGTCGAATTGAAGTAGCAGCACTGGGTGTGACTATAAACGACAGTGCTAAGAGCTCAATTCCCACTCAGCAGCAAGCAGCACTTCTCAGAGGAGGAATGGGAATAAATAGCTCTGACAAAAACAAAAAGATGCGGAGACGTTATCCCCTTAATATTTAAAAAAATGGTTAATAGTAGGACGTGGGTTCACAAACATTAGGTTCTTTCTACTTACCCTGCATAATGAGGGGTGAAGCTTGAAGCTAAAGAATCACAACCAATTCATATCACTGGAATATCAGTAAAACGTACATAACGCAAGAAGTATATTAAATCACTTCTAAACGCATTTTATTATAATTACATTTACTACAATAAAAAACAAAATCGTCCAATCTCCGCCATGTTATCGCACCACAAGATGGCCGCGATTAATGACGTAAAGGGCGGGAAATAGTATTCCTCGTTATTTTGTATTTAACGAACCTAATAATACTTTTGAAGGCAACGCAAAATTTGTATTATATTTTTGGATTGCTCAAGTGATTGTAAGATTATTTAATTTAACGTTGAATATGCTATTGAATATGATATTTGCAAATTAATTTATATTTTCATTTAAACTTCTAAGTTGATGGATTTTTTTATATTTTAAAGGCACATAAAGGACAGGACATAAAGCAGGGTAGGCAGAGGGAACCTAGTGTAAAGACAGTCCGTTTCCAACGCACTGCATTTTCGAGACTCTTGTTTATTTTACTAAAGCGAGTAAATTAAAGTTATTCATTCCCACAACCGAAGCGTTTTAACGCTGTGCCGTTGTGCCAGTCCTCAATGATTTGAAGTAGGAAATTTTTCTTGGACAATTTTATAACCGCCTTTTGATCGCAATCAAAAATTTAATGATCGATCCACTTAATGTTTATTCGTTATCGAGAACCATTAAACTAAGAATACTAAAAGTATTAATGAAACCACATGAAACGGTCCGGGTTTGTTTGGAAGCTGAGCCACGCGCCGGTATTTAATACGCGATTTACGACGCACATATGGTAAATCTTCGGTGGTACACACCACGCGATGCTTGTGGATTCGATTTCTAATCCAATTTTCAGTTTCATGTATTTTATTTTTTTTAAAAACTCATTGGAAACCGTCTGAGCACTCTGATCACTAAGCCATAGTTCCTTATAATTAAATTGCAATCGTTATACGTTATATTTAGCAAGCTAAATATTTTTCTATTCTTAATATGGAATAACACTATAAAAATTGTAAATAATACGTTTAAATTATTTTTTTAATCTCCTAGCACTAGCGAGACGAAACGCGCTACTTTCCTTCAATCAATACAAACATAATGTTTCAAAAATAAAAAAATAAAATAAAAAATCTCTGTCACTTTTTCGTATAAAATTACACCAAAAGCTTACTTAAAATCTTTTAACAATAAGAATAGGAACTTAATCCAATTTTTCTTGACAATTAAAACAGGAAGTGAACCAAGTAAGGATATCGTTATCAATTATCACAAACAATAGAGAGCGACCTCGTTAATTCAAACGAAGAGGCAGAAGCGGGAGAGTGTTAACAAAATTTCCTTATTATGCGAAACGATCGTGTCCAGACGATGGGGGGTGGTCATCCGAGCGTGGAGGGATTTGCGCTGAAATGTCATGATTTAGCATTTATATTTTGACATTTGCAGTGTTATTTTGAAAGCAATTGATATTTTAGGACCCTTGGGTGTGATGTGAATGTTATAGTTTTTCTTTATTAGGCTTCGTATTAAATTTAGTTTTGTTTTGAAAATGTAAATTTATGGTATATTGATAAGATCTCCAGAGAACTGGAGGAAGAGACTCCTCTATTTAGCCTCAGATTGTAAACTCGACGGTTATGGGTTCGATGTTTTCTAGGGTGAATGGAGTGTCTTAACACTCTCTCTACCCGACTACTACGACGTGTTACAGCGTGAAGTTAAAAGGATATTCGGATAATTTATCGTTTTAAATCTAATAATTTTATACTTTGAAATTTTCAGTTATCCAGCAGTTTATAACATTGGGCTGTCGTTGGCATATTTTATTTGCGAGAAAGCTCTTAACCCTACATGTTTATTTCGGGTCCGAATGGCCTATTTGACCCACGTTTGCCTGATTTTTATTACCACAAAATTACGGTTGGAAAGTCTGACTGTGTATGTCTATAAAGCCGCATAAAATATTCAAAGCTTCACAATTCATTTAGAAAAATCCAAATATGTAGAGAATGAAGCGTTCGTAATTAAAATTATCTTAAAAAATACTATATAAGGCCATCATCAGGCATCTGCGATAAGTTAAGAGTAGTATATCAAAAAACCCTAAATTTAAAACATCCAGTTTTTATTATCCACCAAAACATTTTCCAAAACTACAAGATTTATAAATTTGAAATTTGACATGTGGGTAGGTCAGTAGGTGGCACTGTAGGTACTAGGGAGCACTAAGAAAAGGTATCTTGAAATACCTACGGACAAGGACAAGTAAAGATTTTCTATTTCACATATTTACATATTTTGACATATATTTCCAACCAAACAAAATTACTGGTGACGACTAGTTATAGTAAATATGTATAATAATAGATTTTGTATTTTTAAAAATTTTGAGGAAATTGTTTGCGAAATTAATGATAATATCGACATGAAACAAAGGCACAAAAAATTGTTTTATTCATTTTGAACCGTCCCGTATACAATATACATACGAATATGGTAATTTTATATCTAATGTATGTAAAATATGGGTTCCTGGATTGCAAGACTTTTGGGATCAATTTTATTCTGTGCTAGTTTTTATTTTAATATATATTTATTATTACTATAAATATTATGACTGTAGGTTCGATCCCGACTCTAGGATATGTTTTGTTTAAAAATTACCTTCGAAAGAAAAGATCTCGAAAATTCAGCGGTCCATGTGGATTGTGTTAATACTAGGTTCCCTATTCCCACCATGCTATATGCAAAATACTACGTAAATCAAAGAAGTCTCTAAGACAAAGAAAATAAAATATCATCAAAATGAATTCACCGTTCCAAAGTAAAACAAGTCGCCTATTTGTTTTCTTCGATGAGTATCCCGCTGTTAAATGGACTTACAGCATAAAATTTCAAATACACTTACGACCTAGTTACAAACAACGTGAGGAATAATATTAATATATATTTGTACTATTGACCTAGTTTCGATAAAAAAGTGTGCTATACTATATTTGAATACCTAATAAGTTACACTCCCATGTTATTCATGTAGATAGCTTGGTAGAGGGAACCAAGGGTTAACACACTCCATTCCCTATAATATGCGAATCAGTCATCGCATTGAAGGAGACCGCGGAAAAGCGTGCGTAAACCCAATTCGAATGCAGACCCGCTCCGCCCCCGTTAGCCAAGGGAAAGGAGAAGGCTCTTTACGCATCTCCAACTTTCCTTACTTCAAAAAAACTACGATAGGAGGACCACGGTGATCCTCGTATTCGTTCCCGGAGTGCCGGGAAGATCTCAGTATGCCGCAACAAACAGGGCTTACACCGAGCGAGCGATTCTGCGACATCTAATACAGGTGGAGAGGTTCTTTGCTGGGTTCTAGTATCTAACTGGGTAGTGCCCTTTTATCTCGATGAGTCCCGCATACAGGCATGGTCAGCGTAAACGGATTTCGCTCGCAGAAAACTTTATTCGCAGTTTACAAAGCTCAAAATTTAAATATTTATGTAAAAGAATTTATAGGGAGAAACCCCATTTTATCTGATGAAGAAATTGAAGTAGACCAAGCTTATAAAAAACCCTATTGTGGCGCAAATGAAAATTGTTTGACATACTCATAATTGTTGGTTCAAATTCTAATTGAGGATGTGTTAAACAGCACCGTCTCTAAGTCCCCTTTGACAACTGTACATAATTAGAAATATGGATAAGAACAAAAAAAGTTTATAAGTCCAGTATGACGCCAGCCACTAGCACTTAATTCTTATCTTGCAAACATCTGGTAGATTACCAGACGAACGATTGTAGACCAGGATGATTTTAAGTGTAAAATGAATCAAGGTGTTTACTTTTGATTGTTTTGGCCATTTAGTGTTGTAATATGGCCTTTTTTTAGATATTTATTTTGAAACTCTAGATTTTATTATTCAGCTGTATCCCATATATAGCAGGGTAGACCGAAATTTTCCATCTAATTTAAACACATCGTGTATGAATTGGCAGAACACAACGCCGCGCTTTATCTTCTTGCCAGAGGGAGGAATTGATAGCAATTGAGTGGAAATTGCACCCACAACTAACAGTTAAAGCTGAACACTGCGCAACGACGGCCTAAAAGAAAAGATTATTTTATAATTATTATATATTTTTGTTATACCTTATAATAAATAATCATATATTATAGTGAAAAATATAGAATTAATTAAAAATAATATCACATAGATGCATATAAAAATTACCTATGACAGCTATGCTACCATACATTTGTTCCTTGTAAATCCCTGCGGCTAGCCTACTAATAGGTTTCAAAATCAAATCAGTCAGTTTAGATGTGACTATATAGATATAAGAAAAGTTATAATATAATATATTTTTAGGGTTCCTTAGCTTCAATCTTTGAAGTTAAACCAATCGCCAAACCACCAAAAGTACGACCATTTGGACATTGATTTCAATACATTTTATATGAAATTCACCGCGTTATCAAAACCTATAGGGTTATAGGTACTTACTTGGACCTACAGTTTTGAAATTTGACACAAAGTGCAATCTTACAATACCAATGGAAAGGGAAAAATGCGAAAAGTGAAAATTTATAGGCAGGTAATTTATAGAAAAAAACATTACAAATTAATATTTGCAGTTAATTTCGTACAATTTGGCTATAATATAACAATATATTTTAGTAATAAGCCGCGCTTTGGATCTATATAATAATGTATATTTCCATACAAAGTACGTCCAAACTGATGTATTGGCACGAAATCTAATCGCTAGTAATGATATGCGATGAGCGAGTGCGAGCGGCGCGGGGCGGCGCGTGCGCAACCACCAGATGTCCAAAGTTCAGTGCCCGGTTTTGGCAGCGTATGATACTGGGGCCCCGACAGGATATGTACAGCGTGTTCTAAAGTGTTAAAGATTGAAGTTAATGTTTTTTTATGAATTACCTATTGCAGCTAATTGAGCTTTTAATGTAAATTGTTATAATATTCATCTCATTTAACTCTATTTGTGGGGTTTGTCTGTGTGTTTCGATCTATTTATCTTATGCCTCGTTTTTTAAATTTCTTACATTATGCAGAGTAAAGATAAACAAAGACGCGGCGTTGAGTTTCTGTATTCAACAAGCAATGTCCCAAAAATTAGGCAGAAGCCAAGCAACAGAGTACCTTAACACTAAGTTTTCTACCTAGCTATAAAAAGGTGCCAAGAGTGCCAAATATCTCTAATTTTTTATCATTTATTGATAGACGTAGCTGTGAATTCACAACCAAGGCTAAAATTTAAAATATCCTTACAACCAATGATATTAGAATACAAATATAATACGTAATCCGCCACACATTAATATATACATTTAAAATAATACGAGTACTTTATTCCCAAATAAAAACACTCTGTAACTCGTTTTATTTTTACCTTGTTCATAAAGTTGATTCTTTTGTTCTTTGATGTAAGGCCGTTAATACGCCACATGGCCTACGCTCAGCTAAAATAACACGGCTAAGTGCGAGTTGATTTACAATTTTACTTATATTTATATAATATTACGAAACGGAAGACGATGGTTTGTCAAACAGCTTCTTCTTTCTATTGTTCTATCCTGTTATTTCTTTAATTTTCCCGTTGATCTACGACGGGCTCTTAAGTGGCACAATAGGATAGCATCTTATTGTAATCGCGATAGTTGCGGGTTCTATCCACATTCGGGAAAATAAAAATATTACATTTTCCTTGCTCTAATGGACAAAGTGCGGCGTTAAATTGTGCCAATCAACACGTTAAATCTTAAATAGAAGTGAAAAGGCGCTCTGTCTGCCTAACCCTTTATGCAGGTAAAAGAATGAAGCTTCTATAGAAATTCAAGATATATTTTTTTACACTTTTATGAAAACAAAATAGATTCTCCAGAATCTAGATCCTTAAATATTTTTTATTAATTGTTATAATTCCAATATTTAAAAATAAAAGACAATTTAAAGACAAGAAGTATTCGAAGCCGCGTCTATTTGATGCTATCGATTATGCTTTAAACCACTAAGTTACAAGTACACATTCCACCACGTCTGTATCTAAACACTTGTTGAAAATTTTATTGTTGACAGTGACTGCATTAATTATATAAATCGGAATTTTAATAATGAAATTCTAAGACGTATTTTTATGACGCTAATGAAAATAGCGGCCATACTTTACGAGGCGTACATTTGGAACGCTGTTTTATACAAAGTGTTACTTAAATGTTATGTTCTAACACGTTGTAGTATTTTACATTACTTTTATGTAAGAGTATTTTTCTTTTTTGCCTTTGTGTTGGACATTTTCTTTTTTATTATAGATTATAAAAAAATTAAAATTAAATCAGCTTCACGCTGTATCCCGTACACAGCAGGGTAGGCAGAGGAGACCTAGTTCTAAGACACTCCGGTTCCCATTTTTCGCCGAATTGTGAAATCATTGCGTGTTGAGTGGCGAAACTCAACGCCCCGATTTGCATTGACACCAGAGCGAAGAAATGAAAATAGGTATAAAGTATAATAAATATTTCATTTCCTCGAATGGGAATCGAACCCACAATCAGTCGAATGGCCTTTATTATGGATCACTGAATTATATGCACTATTCTCCTACATAGTAACCATCGCGTTCAGGTGGTGCATAGCTGCTGATATCATAAATTTTTGTAGTTTTTATAACTAAAGTCCTCAACTGTAATAAATTTTGTAAGCATAATTTTTAGTTAGTACTTTTAGGTATTTCCCGCGTCTGGCTTTGTAGACCAACATCTTGTTATAAGTCACTCTTTTCTCCTTTTAATTTTCCATATTCATTTCATTTAAATTTATTCGATTCGTCTCAAATTTCAAATGTTGATAAAAAAAATCAACTTTTCGCTGTAACCCGCACACAGCAAGGTAGGCAGAGGGAGCCTAGTGTTCAGACACTCCGTTCCCCATCCCCAAGAAATCTTAATAAGTGTTTAAAAGAAATATATCCTCAACTGTGCTCAAAAACAAACAATTAAACCAGGTTTGGAGTTAATCTTTCGAAAACTCTTTCATAAGTAAAACGTTCTGCATAAAAAGGCTTCAACAATTAATATTAAAATCAGCTGATGTAAATTCGTCATGGAGTAAATGTAAAAATGGTTTGAATTGCTAGTCTTCTTCTTTTTTCTTTCGATACATTTTTGGTGCACTATCCGTTGCCCTAGCCGATGGTTACATGAGTACCATAGAGTAAACGTACTTTGGTTTGTGGATTGACGCCACTGTCACAGGTCATTTCACCCTTCTCTCTCGATGGCTTTCCTCAGCAGAACTGCCTTTTGAGCCCATGACGGTGCTTTATTACATTCGAAGATATAAAATATTCAAAATATTCTTTATCCACTATCCATCAGTGGATTTCCACATTTTATAAAGTTTTCTTTGAAGCTACCAATTTTATTATGTTATTCTGATAAATTGTTAAACCTAGGGCCAGGGACATTTAATAATTAATTTAAATAGAAACACTCAAATTAACGTCAAAATTGTTATAAATTATGAGGATTGGGTATTTTATCCCTGACATGAATGTAAGACTGGAAAAAAAGAGTTGGAACTCTCAACAATTAGAAGGAAAAATTATGATTGGAAATTATGTTTTTAACAGTAATTTCTACCATTTCTAGCTTTCCCGTGTTCTGTGAGTGACGCCATATTGCAACAGCGAGGGTCCTCAACGTTCCTCATTATTTTCGTTGTATAATTTTACAAAAAGATGATTCTGCATTTAAATTTTATGCACGTTTCATTTTGCATAGTACTTTTATTTTATTTTGATTAGTATTAAAGTGTTAAAATTAAAATATTCATGAGCGAGTATATACAAATACTTATATGATGGATTGATTTATTTTAAAAAAATCACGTTGTATCCCGCTTATAGGCAGAGTAGGCTCGGAAAATTAGTGTTAAGACACTCCATTTATCCAGCCATTTTTGTATGGTGTGTGGTTTGAGCCATTGTTTCGACTGGGTCTGGAACCTATAAACATTGCATTGAAATTAAAGTCAAACGCTGTACCGCCCTCAGCCTTATTAGCCTCAGCCTATTTATAAAAAGATTCCTTTCATCTTGTGATCCGAAATATTTCTAGATGCTGAAAACAAAATACGTAGACAAAATGTAACACCTGGGCTCTCTCTCTGCCTTTTACTAAAAACGAGAAGTTTTTTTTTTTCATATGATTTTTCTTTCATAATTATATTTTTTTACCTTCATGCTATAGCATACTGTAGGGTAGATGATGTGTAGATTGTCTGAACTTAACGCCGCAACGCTTCATCTTGCCACCAGACCGAGAAAAATTAAAATTTCCCTTGTAGGAATCGAACCAGCACAACCATTGCGTTTACAATCGCTATCCTACTGGAACATGATGCTCTTCATTAGCCATTTAATATCCTGAGTAATTTTCATTTACCGATATACCAACCGTTAATTCCGACCAGACCTTGGCGGTTGATAAACAGATTAACCTACTACATACATATACATACGTATATACAATGTACATAGCTTATATGTATATATCAGGGCTGACTAATCGGCCTCCAACAGGTGTTTAGCAGATGCGTAGCTTGTAGCGTTAGGGAATTCCAATTAATAACTTTATATTACCGCGGTGTTGAGTTCCGCCACTCAACAAGCGATACCTCGGAAACTCGACGGAAAGTCGGGAACTGAGTGTTATAACACTGTGTCCTTGCTTACTCTGCTATATGCGGGAGAAGCGTAAAGTTGAAAAATAACGTTAAAATATTTAAATAATTTTTAAAATATTATTCCATATTAAGGAATAGCAAATATTTTCGAAAATATAAAAATTTGAACGTAGCCGAGGTGTCGATACGCCATTTAGACGATCTCATAAATGTGTTGGTTCGAATCCCGCTACGTTCAAATGTTTCTATCTATATTTATGAAAATATTGAATTAAAAGAATCGATAAACGATTTAACGATTTATTATCTTATACGCTAAGCCACACACGAAAAGAAAATTCTCTAATAAATTAATAAATTTACTAAATAAACTAATAAAATTTTCTACATATTCTGCATAAAACAGAAAATTTGTACTTTAGTAAAAACTACACGCCTTTCAATTTTTATTTTAACGAGAATATTGTGAATTTTGTTAAATATCTCATCACGAAATGCAACTTAGTTAGGTGTTGCTCGACGCGCCTTATTCAATAAACTAAGATTTAAACTATGTCAGCCTCCTTAGGGCTGCTCATCGTAGCTCATGTCTATACTTCTATACTACTATTATAAAGTTGAACTGTTTGTTTGGTTTAACGCGCTAATCTCAGGAACTGTTTGTACGATTTAGAAAATTAGTTATGTTTTGTACATTTATTAAAGCAATCGAACTTAGAAAAAACAAAGGAGAAATGTAGTTCAGGAAGTCAAATTACTCGTACACTATTTACTCTGTATTTTGTCAGTCAGATTTTATATAATTAGTAACGGATGTTGTGCCTACATAAATAACTTGCTTTTACACTGCCATGAACACTGAGAACTAAATTAATTACTTAAGTATCCAGATTTAATGTAAATATTTCTAGTTTCTGAACGCAGTGACAGACTGTATATGCAGACAGAAGGCACGCTGTACAAAGTAGGGTGGGCCGACGGAACCTGGGAACTTAGTCTTAAGATACTCCGTTCCCATTAAGATTCTTCCGTTCCCCAGTTTTTGCCAAATTAAGGAGTCATTGGCGGAAAATGAGGAACAGAGTATCTTAACACTAGGTTCTACTCTGCTATATGCGGGATACAGCGTGAAGCTAATAAATAATCAAAAAGCTTATTTCTTTCACCCTAGTCTTTATCAGGAGCGTACTGTAAACGAGACGGTTGTGTGTTGGTTTCAACTTATTTTCTTTTCCTACTAACAAAACCCAGTGCGGCGTTGAACTCTGTCGCTCTAAATGCAATGTCTCGAAAATTGGACGGAGCAAAGGAAGCGTCTTAGCCCAAGGTTTCTGCTGCCCACACATCTATATGTAGAATACATCTTGAAACTAAAAGAAATATTAAATAGGATTATATAGTTCTTTATTATGGAGAATAAATAGTTCTCTGGACGCTAATTGATCTAGAATTTAAATATTATTCACAGCTCCGCCGTACCGTGATTAATCTAAACGATAAAATACAATTAGTACTAACTCAAACGCCACTTAGTGTATTATAGTGGGCACTATCAATTCAATTTGGCGCAGCATTATCGCATCGGTTAGACTTGTTTATGGACGTTTTACGTTTAAAATATTTGCCAGGTATTTATATTAGCGAGGTTTAATTATATTATACTAGGTTTTACCTGCGGATTGGCTCCCGTGGTCCAATGGGGACTTTCTAAGTGCTGAAGGTACAGTGGATCGGACGAACGAACATATAAACTATTAATGTCATGTAGTATATTATAGCCATACTATATAAATGGAGTCTCAAACATGAAAAATGTATTCGAAACTGTAATTTCTGAGGTAAATGCGTTCAACCAAACAAAATCATCAGCTTTATCCATACCTATATTATCAATTCGAAAGTAACTCCGTCTGTCTGTCTGTCTGTCTGTCTGTCTGTCTTTTACGTAATCAGGCTAATTTAATCAGGCCCAAACCGCTAATTTAATTGTGATAAAATACTCATATAGAGATACTTGAAGGTCTCGGGATGAACATAGGATACTTTTTTTTTCCTCATATTTGTAATATTTTCGATATATACCAATATATTAAAATAATTAATTTGACATGCAATTTATTCCGCCATGTTAATAACAATGGTCGCTACGCGTTGCTAAGCAACGGCTTGCAAAGTTTGTTGTTTTAAGAAAACGTCACCCAAAGTGAGTTTGCTTAATGCAGACATGGCGCGCGCCGATATAGATTTGTATACATTAACAAAAATTAGATGATTTCTATAATTTGATATTCATCCTTATGAAAATAAATATAATAGTCACTTTTAGCATTTCATCTAGATGGAAATTATACGTAAGATGGTTTACTGTATAACAATTTAATAAATAATTAAGGAGATGTCAGTGATTCGGAATGACCTAGCCTACGAGTGGTAGGTATAGTATGACCGACGCGAACGGGCAGATGACTTTGATGGTTTTGTAAATTTTTATATATTTTCGAATTACTGTTAATTTTTATTTAATTATTTGCTGCTTATTACTACTACTACTTATTAATTTATCTCAGTTCGGTTATCTATACCGATGTTATACACTTAAAATATCGTAATTTTAATCATTTGGGATTTTATTTAATATTGTTCGCAAAAATTATTAATTATTTAATATAGAAAAATGTTTAGTACGCGCGCACGGCAAACTTTAGGTACTTTTTCTAATATTAAGAATTTCCTTTAGTTACTTTTACTTCTTTTGTTTGTTCATTTCGGTTACTCAGATATTTTATCTAATAATAAATCTCCACTTATTATTCTTTTTTAACTTATTTTAATTAATTAGGCTTATATTTTCTTACAAATTCTATTGAAAACCGAAAATAATATCATAAATATATTTAATACATAATCGTATAGTTCAAGCGGGCGTAGCCGCGTCTGGGCCCACTAGTAATCTATATATATAAAAGGACTTGTCCTCACTGATTGAGGTAAGACGCACGCACAGCCGTAACCGCTGTGCGTAGAAACGTGAAAATTGAACAGATATTTACTTCCGTAATCTGGACATCCACCAAGAAGGGATTTTGAAAAATGTTATCTCTAAAGGGATGAAATAGGGGTTGAAAGTTTATATGGATTTTTTTTAAATTGGCACCGATTTTTATAACATTTCAAATTCAGACTCTTAAAAGCATTTAATTGAACACATGTTTCATGGTTTTCTAGAAGTCACCCCCTAAGGATGCAAATAAGGGTTTAAAAGTTTGTATGGATAAATCTTTAAATCGTCACCGATATTTACAAAATTTATACACCGACATTATCAAAATTGAAATTTACACTTAAAAATATTTCATTGACCACGTGTTTCATGGTGTATTAGAATTCATCCCAAAGGATGCGAAATAAGCAGGCGAAGCTGCGCGTGTCCGCTAGTATTAATATAGAAGTATAGATTCGCTTAAAAGAGCATGTTTGGTATTTATTTTTTAGTTTTACTAAATTAGTTTTTTTACATTTTTGGGCTGTATCCCGCATTTTAGGTAGAGAGAGCCTAATCCTGAAGACATTGCGTGGTGTGTGGAAAAAAGAAAAATATTTAATATTTCATTTTCTCAAGTGTGAATAGAACCCACAACCAGTCGGGTTTACAGTAAAACGCTTGTGCCTATGCGCCACGCCTGGCCTAGTCTACTGATCTACTGACCGACTATATACTTGTTAATGTGTAAATGTGTAAATATGAAAAAGAATATAAATAGTTATTATAAAATACGTATAAAATATAGTCGGGAGCGATTGCTAGTTATGAATAAATTATGATTCATCTTACTATAGAGATAGGTATCTATAGTGTTGTTCCGCACGTACATCAAAAGGGACGCGTACAGTCAGCTTTCAAAGTTTATATATATTACTTATTTTGTATTATAAAATAATTAAAACGACAAAAAACTTAAGTGAAGTAAGCAGCCACAGTTAGAAGATCATTAAATTAACTTAAGTTTAGAATTAAATTAACAGTGTAACGTGAAATCTCCTACGATAAATTAAAATATGCGTCACGAAATCGATTCAAAAGATCTTAGCTATAATATTATATACTTATATTGTATTACTTTAATAACTTAATAAATATTAAAATTAATATTTAAGTGGTTCACTACTTTTTATTTTTTGTAACTACAATCTATAGCCGATTTAAAATGTAATACGTAAAAATAAAAGAATGAATACAATATTTTTAATCCACAGTACTGAGATAATAATCCCCGAGGCTTTGATTAAAACGGCCTTGCCTACACAATCACAATTAGCGCTTTGTTCCTGCGCCTGCGCAATCGACCACTCGCCTTTTTGTGTTGATATACTAGCTGTGTGTACTGGATTTACTTTAGATTTTGTCTCTTATAGTTATAGGTGAAGTAGAAAGGACCAAGTGTCAAGACATTGCGTGCGGTGCGTGTGTGACAAAGACCATCACCGCATATGCTCTTACTCGATCTAGCATTTTCATTTCCTCGCTCTGGCACCAACGCAAAAGCTTGACCGTGTCAAGTTCCACCAATCAAAACGCAGTGCCTCGAAAAATTCGGCGGGAAGTGGTTAACGGAGTGTCTTAACACAAGGTTCCCTCTGCCAATCTCTCCTCTGCCAATGATGTAGAGGATGATGATTTAAATGAACAAAGTTAATATTACTTTAAAGTAACCAAATAGACCAAGGAGCGGTAGTTGGGCCAGACATAATGAATACCACGATAATTAGTACAGCAACATCCTATCGAGCAGTCACAATTGTGCTCATTGTTTATGCTATCATATGGGACAGGGGCTTGTAGCCTTTTATAAAAAAGTAACTTTACCCTATTTTACCCTTAAATGGATGGGCAGAAGGAACCTCTTGTAGACACTGCGTTCCACTAAATCTGAAGAGTTTAAAATTTATAGATATATCCAAGAAAAAGTATATTACAAATATATCTTTGTAGTTCATTTTCTTAAGTAATGTTTAGCACATGAGTACCTACTGTCAATTTAGAGACTGACTAAGGAAACAGAATAAAATGTTGGCGAAATGAATTGTGCTAAACTGGCACGCTCGAAACGCCATATATCAAGAATTCAATTCAATTCAGAATAAAATGTTCCAGAAGTGGAAGAAATGTAAATATGTAGTTTAAATATAAGCCTTCGCCCGCATGCGAATCGAATCCAAACTCTATGTTTGGACAATTGCTAACTGTGCCAGGATGCTAAATGCGATGCGATTATCGATAAATATTTTCTTTACCATATGTATAACAATTCTATAAAAAGTACCTACAAGTGTAATTGAAAACAAAAAATCTAAACGCAAAGTTATCATTACCTATCTTATTATAAGCTACGGAGAAAAAAACTAAAAAAAAGGAAACGTAGATTATAAATAATATTTTAAGCATTACATAAAATGTTGATGTTTCCGTGTTTACACAGCACAGATGCGGCACACGTGGCGGCGCGTGCTGAAGTTCCTTCATCGCTCGTTGTTTTGTACCTCGTCTTCTAAATGGTATAGTACCATATGATGTTGTTTACTTTACACATTTCCGGGGTTATGATATGTTTTGTTTTTTTTATTACATTTATTGATACAAGAGTGTGAATTATTAGTATTGAAGCTTCACGCTGCAACCCGCACGTAGCTAGAGGTTAGCTAGAAGGAACTTAGTGTTAAGACACTCTGTTCGCTACGGACAGACCAATTTTTGAGATATGGTTTGTTTAGTTATAAAACTCGACGTTACGTTTTCTCATCTCACAAAAACGATGCAAAGAAAATAATTAATTCCTTCGAGTGGAAATCAAACCCACAATCGTCGATTTTACAGTCAGAAGTTATGCTGCAGTGCCATGACGTTTTTAAATAAATATAACAAATAAAAAGATCAATTAAATTAGATTCCTATAAAATAGTAGTATAAGAAATATAAGAATAACTTTTGGAAGGTCGATATGAATTGTAAGAAGAATAATACATTTTAATATTCCAGAGGGTCCAATATTTTCTATATACATTTATATACAAGGCTTGATATCTGACCTTTACAGACAGTCGTCGAGGGTGCTGCCGTATGGTTGTGCTATCACGTGACTTCACTTTCCTGCTGCAAGTTTACAATATAATTTATCATAATAGAGGCCATATTTTCGGAATAGCACAGACTTTATCTGTAAACCAGATGGTTTTGGGTTCAATCCTCAATCGGGGGAATGTTCGTATTTTAATTATTATCATAGCGCCACACGCTACAGTCTCTTTGGCTATCCGTCTCGTATCTCGTATACATTTCGTCTCCTCAACTTCCACCGATCACTTTATATATGCCCTCGGGGGTTTTTATGTTTTTACGTGACCTTCCTGTTTTGAAGGTCAATCGAAGTTTATCGCTTTCTTACATTCTTTCTTTATAAATCATTTTTGGCATTTTTTCGTCACTCATTTTATAATGTAGAGACATGCCTACACTCCTTGAGCGCTTTCTTCATTCTATTTTCTTCGTGTCTATTATCTATAGATTATCTTTGAATGTAAAGTAAGAAACAGAATAACATGCCAAAATGAAATAAAGAATCTTAATATTAATTATAGCCTTTAAAAAAGTAATATTCAAGTTACAAACATACTTTTCCCTATTATTTCTATGCGTAGCAAATATAGGGCGGTAAGTTGAGATGAGATCGTAAAGGGATGTTCTAAGGGACGAGATGAAAGAATTTGAATAAATACGTACTACATAGTGCTGGCTCCGAAAGCAATAGTGTATGTACTTATTACTTTATTACTTTTATACATCATTGTTAATTTTATTTTCCATTAAATATAGAATTTCTTCCCTATAATATAATAATATACTAATAATAAATTTTCTTTTCAGGGTCATTCCATGTCCAATTTTCCGCTCATTTTCCGAGGGATGACGGATTACGTGGCGGAGTTCAACGCCGCACTTGACCTTGTTATCAGAACGAGAAAATATAGAAAAAAATCAACTGTACATCCAAAAAAATCTTTTGGTGATGGATATCGATATAATCCAACAACCGTAGCTTACTGTTTAACCGAGCCGTGATGACATGGCTAGATCATTTAGTAACATATTTATTTAAGACGTTGGGCTACACAGTCGTTATAACTAAATATATTCATGTTTCACACTAAGGGTGCATTGGGGGTGGAAATCAATTGAGCGGGGGTGGCGGCGCACCCCGTTTGAATATATCAATACATTTTACTCGTATCTACAGGGTTTTACTATTTTTATGTCTTTCTTCCTGACTTTGATGACTCCCTTATCGCCTAACGTTAGTCTGTGGTCGTGGGTTCGATTTCCATTTTGATCACAGTATTAAATTATGTTACATAATTTTATTCACAATAAGAAATTACATGCTTCATGTATTGAACGTCCAATAATTTACCATCAGTTCACTAAAGTTAAGTCTTATACTTATTTCATTTCAATTGATTCATAAATAAGAAAGATATATAAATATGAAATATTTTGTAAACTGCTCTGAAATAATTATTTTATTGTTTTGTTTGTAAATTGACTAAAACTGTGTTTTTGTACTGTATAATATGTAATATCTTTAAAAGATAATTATTTGTACACGTAAGTAATCCAATTTAGTAAATAATTGTGTAGTTCAAGCAGAAGCTGCAAGCAGGTGGCAAAATCTCCTCGTTTTCTCGCATTTTAGCCTTTCTATCAAACCTGCTAAAACTATAGCTTGACCAAATTTATAAAATACCAACCAACTTTCAATAGTGTTAGTTCAAGCTCTAACATTAAGCCGTAGTTTAAACTAGAACGGGGACAGACAAACCGACATCCGTCGCAGCTTTGTTACGCACTCCATTGTGTTACTTGCCAACTAAGTCAAAACTTATATTTGTTGAATATAATTTAATTAAATATTAATTAAATAGTCGTTTTTTTTTATTTCTTATTTTTTTAGATTCACTGGGATTTTACATATGATTTTTTTTATCATTTCATGATTTACATACTCTATTACGTGTCACGCAGGTACGAATAGATATCAATAACTTGAACATCTACTACTATAAAAATATTACTAAACATTGCCAATCTGCCATTTTTTATTCTCAAAAAACCGGACAAGCGGGAGTCGGGCACTACCAACGAGGGTTCCGTACAAAAATTAGAGGTCTCAAGAATTTTCTGAAATTCAAGCTTAGCTTAGCCAGGTATAGCCAGAATCCTTTCATCTGATATCTCACTTGAACTAACGGCTTTAATACTAAATTTTGCCCCTCGGCTAAGGCTATTATTTTTTAAGATATAAGCACAAATATATAGTTCCATTCAAGTCAAGATAATGTATGGTTCAGTTCAATTTTTTTTTGAACCAAAATACCAAATTTTATAGTTCTAGGTCAACGGGAAGTCCCCTGCTATGTGCGGGATATAGCGTGAAGCTGTATAAAAAGCATAATTTCTAACAATATCACGTATTATATATTGCCAAACCCGCCAAACCTAAAGCCGCCTATATAGTCAACTTTTAGCATACACTCGTACAAATATAGAGCAGCTTTACATTTTGTGTAAGCTTTATTTTCAACAAAGCTTATATGGGATTTATTTTATATAAATTTGTTGAACATATATAGACATAAAGCACAAATGAAAATTCAAATAGGTTTCTATAGTTCTTTTTTCTTTTGTGTTGTTCACACGTTATGTTTAAGGATGAAATAATAATAATGTTTCTCTAGCTATTGCTAAAACTGATTTATGAATTTATGTCTTATATGGAGGCTCTATTTTTCTTTTGAATATTTTAATATTTAGAACGTTAGTGACAATACTTAATTCCGAATGAGAATCGAAACTACAACCATTGCGTTTACGGGTAGACTCTGTGCCACTGCGTCACGGCGGTTTTTATGCGTGACATAGAAAAAAAATAGGTTATAATAGAAAAGGAGCGTCATAGGCTTGGCACGCCCACTCACTGTATACAACTCAATCAACTATTCTTTTCCAAAGCGCAAATTGTTATGTCTACAGTTTTGTACAAACAATGTACTTTTGATCTGGAATCTAAAACAAAGGTAGTTTATTACTTGCGAAACGGCCTCAAATACTTCTTTTCTTTTAAATATTTAGAAATGTATTAAAATATAAATGTAGTGGGACTCGAACGCGCGCCTCTTGTGTACCGTCTAATCGCTTGTTGCCAATTAAGCCATACGTCCGTATCGAGCTTCATTAACATTGCAGTGCGGATTTTTCGTTGCATCTCTGAAAACAGATATTTACAAATGTTGGCTATCCACAGATATTTCCTCAGTGTGGTAATGTTTTTTTTTTTTTTTTAATTTTACACCAAAATATGCTTTTAAATCACAAGTGTTACATGTATTCTATAATTGTGTATATTTATCTTTTTTATTACCGGTCAATTTCCTTCGTGTGTTTTCCATACTACGTGACATTGGCGAAATGAATTGTGCTCAACTGGCACGCTCGAAACGCCATATATCGAGAAATCAATCTTCATTAAATCACAAGTGTAAAGAAAAAAATTTAAAAAAATCGTTACGAATCGGTGTCAGTACTTGGGAGGTCCAACCAGTGGAGTAACTTGTTGCATTCTTATAACGCGGCTGCGACCTGAATCACGAAATGGGTCGCGTCGCGTCCGTATTGTTATCGCATAAAAATCAATTGTACATACTGTATTGGAAAATTGGAATATTCACGATGTATTCCGCATACACTCGTAGCAGGGTAGGCAGAGGGAACCTAGTGTAAAGACACTCCATCTCCCACGCACCGACCATTCTCCTATACATTGAGTGTTGAGTGGCGAAACATAACGCCGCGCTTTGTCGCCCAGAACATAAAAAATAAAATAATTGAAATACGATAGTCACAGCTATAATATCAACATATAAAACTATATATAGCTAAACACAAATAACTGCAGCTGTCACGTCATATTAGATAAAACAAAGGGTATTCAAAGGTGTTAAATGTCAATTAGTAAATGAACTTGTTGTAGGAAAGAGGTGGTAGCGGATGGGTGACGTCATGGGGGTAGGGGGTGGCCGCGTCAGTATGACGGCTGTGGACGGTGGCATCGATTACAATAACTGTGTTAATGTGAGAGGAATGTTGGATCCAGTACACACTGGCAAAAAATAGGAGTCGGACGTCGAGCCTCCCGTACCAATTTGAAGATTGTAAGTCAACGGCAATTCCAACTTAAAAAACTTAATAAACTTAAATTTGCGGGCATATGCACTCGTTTTGTATGAATTAAACTACAAATATAAATTTCTATGATTTATTTCTGTGATTTCACAGACGATAAGCTAAATAGCTTAAAATTTCTCTACTTTTTTCTTTATTTGTTTTAAGTATAAGTTCTGAAGTGTCATGCCAAATTTTCTAATTGCAGGCCCATGTAAAGTACCCTATAGATTTTCATTACAAAATAAATAAATGCAGTAAAGTCGATGTATCTTGATTTCGTTGATTTAAAAGTTGCTTGATTTTTTCTGTACTTCATGGAACTATAAAGCTGATATATAATTTCAGCTTGATACCTACACGCAAAGCCGCTTATGATTAATAAAATACATATAATTTATGGCATACTGCAAATACGTTTAATGAATTTCACAGTTTTTTAAACTTATTTATTAATATTAGCACTGATATTAATAATGTCAATAATTCTATAGATTTCTATAGAATGTATATGTATTTACATATACATGCTGTATCTACTATATTACATATACGTAAATATTTACACTTTAATAGAATTATAAAAACCTGTTGTTAAACTTAGATAAAACAATTCGATGCCACCCGCCGCTGAATTTACTCGTCCTGGATAGAAATACGGAACCAACCAGCTATACAGCTGTGTGCGTAATCCATCGTGTACTTATACGTTATCAATGTGTGGGTACATTCATTGGCTGTCAATGTGTGTGTAATTTTCGTGTAAATACGTTGAATATGTGTACGTACGAGTTCGTTAAATAAGCATGTGTTGGTGTTAGCTTAAACATTTGCATCTATATATTGTTTTTTTTTTGCTGATTAAGTAAAATCAGTGGAACTTTAGTATAAATTACGATTTCTGATATTCAGTATTATGATGGAGCTTTTCAGGAAACTAAAAGTAACTGTTGAGATTATGTCATGTTAGGAATATTAGAGTCCTGGCGCAGGGGCTCAAAGTGTTACTGCAAATGCGACAGGTTTTCGGTTCGATTTCCATTCGAAGAAATGAAGTACTTAATATTTTCAATACCTTGCTTTGATAATGAAACAAAGTGCAGCGGTAAGTTCAGTCACTCAACACGCAACGCCTCCAGAATTCGGCGGAAAGTGCGGAATAGAAATGTATTGATGGAAAAGGATTGTCTTAACACTAGGTTCTCAGGTTCCATCTGCCTAACACGCTATGTGCGGAATACAGCGCGAAACTTAATATAAAAAGTGAAAATTATTTTTAAGTCGTTGCTTTTTATATTATCATTTATTTATTTTCAACTAGAACCTTAAATTAATATTTACTCTACGACACGATGACGTCAAACTGCGCCACTGTGGCGGCTGTATTTCATGTTAGCGAATACTCATGTACTGCAAATGAATAATGATTCTTCTAAAGGGGGTTCCCCCCACTAAAAGGGGGTAACCCCATATTGCTTAGCATGACGTTAGCCGCGCGATAAGCTTGTCAAGTATTATTGAAGTAAATTACGGCATTGTATTTTATGAAATAATAGATAGGTATTTTTTAACCCACTTTAAAAAAAAGACTGAGTTTCACATATACATGTGATATTGTTGTAATTGGATTATAATAGGTCCTTACATATGACAGTGATGTTTTGTCGTACTGGACACTTTAATCACAATTTTTTCTTCTTTGGTTGACTTGAATTAGGAGAAGGTACGAGTTCCGCTGTGACACCTGTGTTGCGAAAACGGCGCGATTGGTTCATGGCGTGTATGGCGGCCTAGTCGCAAAAAAACACTGCGTTTTTGGTTGTCTGTCGTTCTGCCGGAGACCCAAGTTGATAATACTGAATTAAAGGCTAAGTGAACGCGGATCTATCGCAAACCACGTCCGAATAAGCTTTAAGCTGCAGAGTTGAGAAAAACTGTTTAAATCCACTTGAAACCAATTGGGAAGATTAGGTGTGACATGTGTATTAATAAAGAGTTTTTAGTTTCTTCTTCTGCAAGAGCCGTTTCGTTTCTTCATGTAAGTTTAAAGTTTAAACATATTTTTAAATATTGCACTTAAACTAACAAAACTTACAAATATATTTATTATTATTTTCTAAAAACGGGATTCCCCTAGGGGATATCCCTATTGCTTGGCCCAACACTAGTAGCTAAAACGATAAGCATGTCAAATATTATTGAAGTAAATGACGTAATTGGAAGTAGCTTTATTTAATAATAGACATGTGTGCATGTAAATATAATAGTTCCACTATTCCACACGCAATGTCTCGAAAATTGAACCCAAAGGAGAGAAGTGTATGTCTTAACACTAGCTACCCTGCTATTCGGGAAAACAGCTTTTATTTTGCTATCATACGCCCTAGATAATAAAATGTAAAAAAACCATAACTTTACACACAAAATATGATAATAAATGCAATATGTAAATTGCCTTTGGCAAAGCGAGAAGTTAAATTAGTTCAAAATTCAAAGTCCCGCCGGCACAGGCGTTAGAAGTTACGTATAGAATTTGTCAATCGTATTCTATATTATGTGCTTGTGTTCACACTTCTAATGTTGTTTGTTAATTATTGTACATTATTATTATACCTACTGTAATAATAAGTTTAAAAACTTCCAAAATATAGTTTGAATGAATGCCTATAATAAAAATTACTTTTATTTTTCACTTAAACTTAATAATAAATACTGTTAGAAATCGGAAGTTAGATGCGGAGGTTTCCAACGTATGCGGATATAGGTTCCACGTAATTACAATAACATGACATCTATCACTCAAGAATAACACTACACACTAGATACCTTCCAATCAGGGCTTCCGCCCACAAGCAACTGTGTCCGTTTGACACAATTCCACTGCATTTATTGTCTTTTTCACCTAAATCTAAACACTTTTACATGAGTACGCTAACAATAGCTTAATTTTCTTTCTATTCCTCTACTTTCTTGAAATGTATTCCAATACGACTTTTTAAGTAATCAAGCTTCTCTAGAATGTTTTTTTTTCAGTGTCATGTTGCATACACAGAATTGCACAGGGAACTAATTTTCAAGATAATACCTTATCTGTTTTTCGTCCTAATTCAAGATATTGCGTTTTGAGTCCCCAGAGTCTATGTCTACCAGAGTAGTTCGAAATAGTTCTCCTATATCGTAGTTACACACCAACATTCCCAGTGAGACGATGCACACTGCGTCACGAAAGACATGGTAAATTGTGTTGAAATAATATTTTAAAATATTTCAAGCAAAAAACGTAATATCTTAACACTAGACTTTCTGACCACCTTTCCAAATGTATGTTCGGATCTCCCAAACGAGATGAAATAGGTAAATAGTTACAGGTAAATAGGTATCTGTATACCTCTTTCATCTCGTTCAGTCATCGATCTATGTGTACACACTCTCTCCGCTGTCCTCATGCTATGTACGGGATAATCTGTTCTCCAATTACTGCACATAAGTGTTATACTTATTTAGAAATAATATTTCTAAAACTAGCACTTACATAAATAAAACTTGTAAATAGGGTAACTGAATTTAAATACCTGGGGCACATTGTTACGGAAAACTTAAAAGACGATAAAGACATGGAAANGGTAAATAGGTATCTGTATACCTCTTTCATCTCGTTCAGTCATCGATCTATGTGTACACACTCTCTCCGCTGTCCTCATGCTATGTACGGGATAATCTGTTCTCCAATTACTGCACATAAGTGTTATACTTATTTAGAAATAATATTTCTAAAACTAGCACTTACATAAATATATTTTAATTATTATTTAAAAAAAAAACGAAATCGGTTGATATTTTATTCACTTCATTCTTCAAGAGCTCAACGCTGGAACTTGTCTCACAAGTTCACAACCATTGTCTTTACAATGAGACATTGTCTCACTGCTGTAAGACGGTGTATAACGATGTAGGGATTAAATAAAAGTCTTGTAGTCATATAGCCACAGATAAAATATAGGTATATTTTCCATATCACAAAGAAAATATCGAAATAATCGTCATAAATCATAAATGCAGTTCATTAAAATAGTTATTCTAATTTCATATACACAGAGGCGATAAAAAATTGCCAGTATAGATTTTTAAATAGTAATTCATATTTTTTCAAATTAAAGTAGAATTACAAAGAATCAAAAAAAAACATATATATATATATATCGAAAAAAAGTCTATATTAATCTAATTTATTATTATTTGGTGTTGAACTTTGTATAGATATCATTGAGGTTATTATATTAGTAGAGGCCCTCGTGGCTCGTGGCGCAGGGGCACAGGCGGCCTGTAAACGTCACTGTTGTGTGTTCAATTTTCACTAGAGAGAATGAAATATTTTATATTTTCATTTCCTCGCCGTGATAACAAGACAAAAGCGCGGCTTTGAGTTCCGCCACTCAACGCCTCGAGAATTCGTCTTAATAAGAATGGAGTGTCTTAACACTAAACTTCCAGGTTCCCTCTGCCTACCCCGCTAAGTGCGGGTATATCCCGCACACAGGAGGGTGAAGTAGTAGGGAAGGTAAAAAAAGAAAGAAAGTTATATCGGTAAACAATAATAATATAAAAACTTATTATCTATAAATTTAGAATATAGTAAACGAAATATTATTAAGACATTAAGTCTTAATAATATAATGCTAGAAAGAGATAGATATATAGAAAGGAAAGAGACAGATTTATAAATATTGATTTATTATATAACTACGACATTAATCATTATTATTAAAAAATTGTATACAAAAAATATCTAAAGGCATTTTCATAAGCAATTGACAAGTTTCGTTAATTATTTATCTAAAAAAGTCAAAATATTTTCATATTAAAACATTTCTTTTTGAAAATTGAATATCCTCTTTTTAAAGTTGGTCAAAAAGAAGATAGCCAATATAAAGTATGCAGTTATAAAATATTTAAAATGATCGTCAAATTAAATTATAAGTTAAATGCACAATACAATTTATAGTCATGATGAGTGCACGTTCGATTTACTCAAAGAGCAATATTCAAATAAAAAAGTATATATGTCTATTCTAAAAAGAAAGTGAAAAGTATTTCCTTAGAAAATTAACTTACAATCTTTCTAGTGTATAATAAAAAAAGTCACAATTATACGAGTAAATATGCCTTTAAGGCTTAATCGAAATTAAAACTTATTTCTAAAATAATACTTTTACAAAAATTATCAAATGTAGATGGAGTATATTATTCAAGTAAAATTAAAGTAAAAGGGATGTATTTCAAAGATACGAGAGTTCATTTAAATATAATACGGTCGCCAAGTTGTGGTCGCCCTGAAGTAAAGCTTTCTGAATAAATTAAGAAGTTAATTATTTATCTGAACTTTTGCACATAAGACTACACTCTTGGGAAGAAAATTCCAAAATCGAATGCTGGACCGCCTACAATAATTTCATGGCGGGCACGACTCGTCAAATGTACTATATAAAAATGGAAGAGATAAACATATAATATTATACTAGTTACTCAAAGTTCTACAGATAATTTTAAATAAGTAAAAAGATAACAAACACAAAACAATAATATTTTTATTATATTGTTTATTTTATTCTTTTAAAATAGTGAACAATTTATAAAGAGCAAAATATATTAACTTAAAAAGAAATTCTTTTAGTGTTTCACTCCACCTACAACGTTCTTTAGGCGTATTGAAACTAAAATCACAGTAATAATTTTATGACATAAGAGTAGAAAGATAAAATTCTTAATTTTAGAAAAAAGCTTTTTAATTACCTGCAATTGTTTAATAAAATATTACATGGTTATAAATAAGAAGAAATTATGAATCCAAATACATTGTTCCGAAATGGTTAATAAAAGTAGTTGGTTAAAAATATAGAACTAAGTGACTAATCTCTGGTTACCTTGTTATATGAAACGAAAGATTATTGTTATATTTTTATTTAAAGTAAGCCTTTATAATGATGGCCTTAAAAATATCGAATTAAGAATAAAAGGTTCTTATTCTATTTAATTGTTAATGCAGATAATTAAACCGCTCATTAAAAAAACTCTAAATTACAAAGTCATCAATAATAATATGGTAAATTTGTTTATAAAAATATATTAAATCCATATCTCAGTTTTATAATGACGTCGATGTGACAGATTTGAGTCCTCGTACTAAAATAGTCGGAGATAAGTCCTTTGTGAATTCGTCTAATACCTGAAAAAAAATTGAAATCAAATAAAAATTTTTAAAAAACATCAAAAACGAGGCGTGCGTGTATTTGTATAAATGAAATAGTAATTATAACAAATAAATATTAATTTATTTGTTTTATTTTGTTTTATTAATTTATTTGTTGTATTTTTTAATTATTTGTGAATATAGTACTTCATTGACGAAATGCATATTTGTAAACTGAACTAACGGCTCGGATAATCGATTGTCCACTTTAGTTAACTTCGAAGTTTATATGTAAAATATCCTACTTTCAAATACTAGATACATATAATGTCATCCAACTCCGAAGGTGTCACGTGTCTACATTTTTTACTTAATAGGATTAATAATAATCGAATATCTCATTATTTTTCTCGCAAATCTATCTAACTAAAGTCCGGATAATCGAGTTTCCAATTTACATGTATGTAAAAAAGGCAGTCTTGAGGCGTCGTGACGCAGTGGCGGTCTTAACACTAGGTTCCCTCTGCGTACCCTGCTGTGTGCGGGATACACCGTGAATCCAATATGTTTTTTTATAAAAAGATTTTACCTTTAAATACTGCATGCATATAACGTCATCCGCATCCGATGGGATAGGAGGGAGCTTGGGCGGTTGGGGCAACTGTACAAACGTCACTGCTGTGCCTTCATCACAACGAGATTTTATTATTCTGTTCACTCTGAAATAATAATATTAAATAAGATTTTTATTTTTTATAACTTTATGTATATATTAGGGATAGGCAAATAGAACTTAGTGTTAAGACACTCCAGCCTCTAAGCACTGATTGGGTCGTAAAGACCGGACTTATCTTATTTCCAGAATGAGAAGTAAAAATTATTCACTCTTCTATGTGGGAATCGAACCCACAACCGCCTTGTTTACATTCAGAGCGTTTATGAATATACTAATTACTACTAAAATAACTCACATACTCAAATACATACTTTTGTAAATAACTTAAAGGAACTCGTTGGTATACGCTGTTTTCATCTAAACTTGAGTCTGACCATCGGCTTGTATCTTCTAATGTTGGCCATTCATTTACCTGAACATATTAAAAAGCAACATAAATAATGTATAAGTATTGATGAAAAAAATATATACATATTTAATTTACCTAAATTTTGGTTTTGGTATCACGTAAACTACAGAAAGACGAAGTGATAAAATATTTTTGGCACTGACTTCATAATTATAAAATCTTTGTCAAATTGATTTTTCACTTTTTGGTTCGTTGATAGAAGTCGGTTCTTTTTTTGTTTAAAATTAATTTGTTTTAAATTTTTTCCTTATTAAATCAACAAATATCCAAAAAAGGGCTAAAAATCTTAATTAAGCTGACGACTTATGACTTAAGCCAACCACAACACTAGCTACTTACTAATGTAATCAGTGAAAATTTTTTGAAAAAAAAAACATAATAGTAATCAAACACCCCCCGATGGGATACTGTCCAAGCGAGACATATATTTTCAAACTCACAGTATGAGTACTAGCGTTAATTCTCAAGAGCTTAAGGAGTTGGGCCAGACGCTCCTGAACCGGTCTTCCTGGTGACAGTTCTGGGATGTTCGGGTCTAACGATGGGTCCAGGCCTGTGGGGTAGGTTCTACCTGCTTCTGTAGAATTAAAACTAATGTTAGTCTTATTATTTTTTAGGAATAATACTAGTCAATTTTGAATTTTATTTTTAACATAATATGTTCATAATATATAGTTGTAATATATGCGTAAATGTAAATTTATGGTCAGGAGAAAAGAAGTTCCCTTAAATGAGATATATTATTTATTTAGTCACTGTCACATTCCCGTTCATCGCAGTTACAAGCTGCACCACAATGGTGTTGCAAGTTTAAATAACAAATGCAAATGGAATACCAAAGACAAGGCCTTTTCTCTCCTTTGCTTTTCCATCTACTTACCTCCAAGCATTACAGAAGTTGTGGCAGCTACAACGTGAACCCGCAACCGCAGGTGTTGCCAGCCTCGCGCTGAACGCACCACGGCAGCCAATTGTAACGCGAACAGAGCTCGTACTGTGAAAGCTTCTTCTCTTGATGGAGATAGTAATTCTACTAGCCATACATCGATGTATTTTAGTGACGCTGATTTTCTGAAACAATTGCATAAATATTTTTTAATGTGTATTTAAATATGTTCACTTTTCCACTTGCCACAATGTTGCCATCCTCTGAATACACCCAAGTCAAACAACTTGACGTTCCATATTTATAATCTCCGATATGTATTAATGCTATAAATTATTGAAAATTGTGCGAAATAATTAAGTGGCATACTAAAATCGGTCCAAAATAATTTAGTTGTATAGCAAATTTAAACAGATGAGTACTTTTATATCTTTTAAATGAAGTTGGCTAGCATTTAGACAGAAAATCTCGTTCAGTATTTCTGATTGAAAAAAAAGATGCATATAATTATCAAAATTGAATAAAAATAATTAATGTTAAAGAAGAGTTGATAGACAATATTAGAGATACGACTGTAAACGCGATTCACGATCGCCGGAAAACGGTAAATTTACATTATTTTCATTCCTCTGCTTTGTTAAAACAAAACGACGCAATGGCCTCTATTACACGAAATATTTCAACATGGTCTCAAAATACGGGTCTCCCTGTCAAAAAAAAACCATCACCAACCGTTCAACAGCAGCCATGTCCAAATTATGAAAGTGCCGACACAGACATATGTTCTTGTTGACACACAGCACGTCGGCCACTACGCGCACGTACTCGGCGGGGGAGGGACGCGGGCAGCGCAGCGTGCGCGCCGGGAACAGCGACGCACCCTCCACCTCAAACTGCTGCGTGTTGTAGGGGGAGGAGGGGCTGTAAGGGGAGGGGAGCATTTCATTCATTTATTAACATCATAGCAAAGCAACCATAAAATAACTTTATTCCGTAATAACATATTTTTATTAAAACTAGCTAAGTGGCGTTAATACTGATAATAGTACCGACTTAAAATATGCTAAAAACTCTATTGACATCTCCATTGATTGCATTTTTTAATTACCATTATAACAACTTAATTTCTAACTTACTCTCTAAAGAAATCCCTCGGTGTGGCCGTGTCCCAGAATCCCAATAACACTGTGTCCGGTTTCATAGCGCCGAGACCGGATAGTCGAGTTAGATGTGCCGCACCAGCACGGACCGATTCCGCTAGACATAGTTCTACGAATGCTTTTACCTAGGAAATGAATATTAATTATATGGGCAGAATTGATGCCGTGAAATATATTGAGGTTGTCATGGCGCGTTGGCAAAGCATGTGCGTATAAACGCGACGGTAGTGGATCCTCGGTTTTGCAATAGACAAAGCACGACGTTGAGTTCCCACCGTCAGTAGGCAATCTCGTGAAAAATGTGTATTTATGTACGATTAAATATATGGTGTTGAATTGTATCCAACAAAAGAGTTAAAAAAAGAGAGATTAAGCTCTGTAGATTAAAGGTACAAATCGGAGGTACTTCAATTTCAATTTGTAATAAGCGATTTTAATAATAACATATCTAACATGCGATAATAACTTGTAATTATAGTCTTTAAAATTATATAGGTATAATTTTACGCACAAAAAATCATTTACAATTTACCTTCAAATGATCAATCAATTTCAGCCAATACTTATGTTCCTCCGCCAAAGGATCTCCAGTACCATCTAGTTGACCGATTCGAACGTGACCAATGACGAATAGACCACCCTGAAACATTATTATATATTATTTTGGATGTCGTTGTACAAACAAAAACTAGCTAAGTTTTATTATTAATAAATCACATCATTATATAATCATGACCATAGTAAACAGTTAATCTATACTATGACTAAAATTCTGTTAAAAATAAATGAATCACTGGACTTTTCTAAACCAATAAATATATAGTTTCGAAGATTTCATAAATATTACCTTTTTCTGATCATTAACGAAGTCAATCAAAGGAGCAGCTTGTCTTGGTGAACCAATGAGCAACAGCATTTGTGGTCTCCAGAACTTGACGTGTTCCCGTCGAGGGTCTAGCAGTAAAAGGTATTTTCTGACCTACCGTTATTAAAATTATGAAAATACATTTATGTTTATTAATAAGATAAAAATGGAGAACTTGTTTAAGGCAGTCGTGGCGCAGGGGCACAAGCTTGCGTCTGTGTGTCACGACTGTTTTGGGTTCGATTCCCACTCGGGTGAGTTTTCAGTAGTAGTCCTCTGCATGCGCTGCTATGTGCAGGAAAAAAGGAGTTTATTTGGTTGAAAGCGGTAATCTCAGACACTACTTCAGATTTCTTTTGAGTTTGATAGTCCATTTAGCTGCATAGGTTATATTAATGACTTTAATCTTTCGGTGCAATCTGCAATGCCTGCTATTAAAATTACCTCCCATATTTAGAATATTTCAAGTGACAGTTAGTTGGTAGAGAAGAATTAAGCCCACTTGTTGTTGGTTTGTGTTTGTCTCTTTGTTTTTCTATTGACGAGTCACACACGAGTAGAATACCAGTGCCTGGTTCGGTAGCAACATATTTTAGTTTATTTGTCACTGTGTAGTGAGTATATATACCTGGTGGAAGATGAGGGCCTGGCTCAGACTGCCCCACTTGGGGTCCTCAGCAGCTGGCGACAGCAGATGCAGAGCCAGCACAAGCACGCAGCATGCCAGCGCCACGCCACACGCGTACGCCGGCCGCAGCGAGAAGATCAGCGCCGCACATCCCGACAACCCCAGCAGGGACGACACCCATGAAAACTGTTTGAACGTTGGCCTGGAGAAAACATTTTAAGTGAACAAAAGTAAACGACAAGGACTTTTTTATAACTGGTAGTAAGAACCGCCGTCAATGGACGCAAGCGTTTACTAACAAGGGTTGTTTACTGGTAGTCTTGATTGTGTGTCCAAAGAATTAAATTGGATAAGATTATCCTCATAAATATATATTTTTGGGATACATTTACATTAGCAATACAATTAACTAAAGGACCAACCTTTAGTAAATTTAATTAATCCTTTTAACCTGAGTCGAAGAGTGTGTTTTACTAAATTTGTGTAAATATTTTGTGTAGAATTGATAATTTTAAAATAAATAATTTTTAAATCATGGGGTAGACATTTTTATAAAGTGCTCTTATATATCACAGTGATAAGTCACACCAAAATAACATATAAAACATACAATTATATTACGTAAATTAATAATTTAAAAATATTACCTAAAGTTAGGAGCAGATGCTAGATCCAAACCTAGGCACGCTAGGTTTATAGCAAAATAACTTGTCATAAAAAGCACCGAATTAACCTGAAAATATTTTTTTTTATACATTAACTTGTTGCAAATAGTTTAAAAAAAAGAAATTCGCTTGATAAAAATTTAAACATTTTAGAAAACAAAATTATGTGCTGAAGCACTTGCACACATAAGAGCTAAAGGAGTGTCTTAGCAGTAGGTTCTCTCTGCTACTTACTCAAGCACTCACTTACTTAAACTCTTTACATTATTTAAATTACAGAATATTGTACCTGAGCAATAGTGTTCAGGGAATCTGCCATGATCCCTAATTGAACCAGTAACCACGACGCTATCACCGCAACCACTGGGTTACCGGACCGTGACACCATCGGACGTAGGAGGAAACCTATAAATAATTATTATACTTGACCATACGAATTTGTATCTGTATGATTACAATATAAATAAGCATTTTCCTATTTCACATAGATTTTTTTCGTATTAATGTTTTTTTTGTTAATATGTGTAAGCTATCTAAGACTTTAGCGAAGTATTCAGCAATTTGGTGTCTAAATAGACCCAGATAAATTTGAAATAAAGATCATTAATTAATTTGATCTTAAAAAGAAAACAACTTATAAAATACTAACAAACTAAGGAAGTATACATAATAAAATTAAAAAAAATATGACAGTAAGACGGTTTCTAAGAGACGTGGGTTCGAATCGCTTGTAAAAATTTGTATAAGTTACCTGAAAGCATTAGTATATGTATTGTAAATACAATAAAATGACTCACCAAATATGTTATCCTTAGCTAAAGCTTCGAGCACACGTGACGCACCGATGAGATTAGACAGACCAGCTGAAAACGTTGCTGTTAACATACCTTGAAATAAATATTTTCTTTTAGTTTTACACTGTCTCCCGTCTATAGCAGTAGGCGGACATTCCTTGTTAAGTGGCAAGGAACGACTTAGGTTTATTATAAAATTAACTAATTTTAACTAACTTGGTGAGCTGAATTATTGAATAAATTATGATAAATATTTGCATTTTGTTTTATAGCAATTTTGTCAAACAGGCATTTTTTTTAAATATACTTGTTTTTGGCTTCATTACATTATGACATGCTACCAAAAACATTTTTCTTAAATACCTTTCATGTACACCGACCCGTTACAATTTAATTATAAGTATATAGGTATTCTGCTCAATGAGACAAATAACAAAAGAAAAACACTCACCAACAACTATAAAAGGCGGCCATACATTTATAGGTAGTAAATACACATAGTTATTTTGCAACAACTCCATAGAACAAGTTGAAGCCGTTAACACCGATAAAGCAGCGTAAGACAACCCTGTGAAGAGCAACGCTGTCAATGTGCCTAAGGGTATACTTCTGGAAGGACTTTTTAATTCGCCTGAAAAAAAAAACATTTATATAATAACTTTACGCTGAATTCCGCATATAGCGGCAAAGGTCAAGGACTCTATTTTCCAATTTCTTCGAAATTGGAGAAATTAATTAATTGGAGAAATTTGCAGAAATGTAAACAGCGCTTTGTCCTATTACCAGGAAGGAAATTATGATTATTAATTCCCCTAAATGGGAATCGAGCGTCGTCGCGTTTAGAATTCGATTGGTCTCAACTAATGAAAATCTGAGCTAATGACATGTGGTCTGTACCCACTATAATTTTTGTCTGGCTTTGCTTTGTCTTTTAACAAATCAAGAAAACTAACATACCCTGAAAATGAAACGAGCGAAGGATTTTTTTAGCGTATTATTTTTAAAATACATACAATAAGCAGGAGATGTTTGGTTTCTGTTTGATTTTTTTTTTTTTTCATTTTATAATATAATATACACACCACTCATATTAGCCCCCGCCATGACGCCAGTGACTCCAGTGAACAGAACACCAAACACGGAAGCGAAGTCCACCATCTCTCCGCTCTCTGTGCTGTAGTCTCTGGCGTAGTGGGAGTAGAGATTGTCGCGCAGAGTTGCCACGCTGAGGCCGGTGTATGTGAAGTTGGTTGCGTTCACTAACTGGTTTGTGGCCGGCTTTTCTATCTAATGGCAAAATAAAAATATATATTTTTTTGAAAACAAATAATTTTACTTTAAAAAACGTAAAATACGTGTCATTTTATTTATGTGTATTTATATAAAGGAAAGCCATCATTATTTAAGCCTTACCTGTCCAGGGGATGTAATGAAAAAACTCAAAAACGTGCTGCACAAACACACAACGGTCGTCAACCATATTGCCAGACTAGTACGAGCGAAAAGAGATGCGCCGGCCAAAGACACGCCTAGACCCGCGGCGTTTAACGCTGACCTGAAAAGAAATGGTTTTTTAAGAACAATATATTTACCTTAAGTAACATCACAATGTTCTTTTAGTTTCCATTTTATTCTATACTAATTTTTACATGCGGATTTACACGCGTGGTCAAATGGAAGTAACTCTGACCGCAGGGAGAAACACAGACGTAAGTGGTTCCAAAGAAACTATTAACGCGATGTTATAGTATAGCCTAAATCTTTCCTCGATAAAGGCACTATTCAACAGAAATACAACTTTCCAAATTCCAATGGAAAATTCAGTTCCTAAGATTAGGGTATTCAACCAAGCAAATTATTCAGCTTTGTAATATTAGTAGTATAGATGTTCAACATATTTAAACCAGGAAGGAACGTCGTCTAATCAAGTCATGGTAGGATATTTACAATCTATATTAACTATTATAGAATGAACAATCACATAACAACATTTTTTTTTATTAAAATTTGTACAAAAATAATTTTATAAGTATTAATTTGTGATAGCTCTCTATTTTCGTACATTTTCACGCTGACTTTTCTAGATATTTTTTTTAATTAAAAAGAAATTAGAATGACCTCAGACTAAGAAATTATTTAATTACAAAATAATATATTTACAAAGAACATGACAAGATGTTTGACTTTTATAGCTGGAAAGTGTTTATGTTATTAGTATTTTTTTGTTTTAGATTCTTTTACCAACACATAATTTAATATTCCTTACCTATACAAAAATCGGTACCAATAGCCATTGGGTAAGCCAGGTGAATCTCCTACTAGATAACCTGAAAATAATAAAGAAAAGTAAATTTATATTACAAAAAAAGAATCTTTACGGGAACCTTTAAAGGAACCTCGCAAGCTGTATCAATTTGTCCCGTTTAAAGCACAATATGCCGATAAAAATCCAAAAACCGTATTTACTTTTCCACATTGCTTTTATAATAAACTATGGGCTCAATTTTTTGCTTAATATTAAAATACTCAATACAACTTACCGTTGGGTCCAAAATTTTCAACTAACGCTTCAGTGCAGGCAGAAATACAAAGCGCACTGGATACTACATTCGCAAAGAAGAACAATGTTCCTATAGCACCGCCGAACTCCGGGCCTAGAGTTCTGCTTATCATGACTGATTGTTTGTATAGAAAGTTATTTACATCTCTGGCATACCATTCCAAAGAAAATAGAATTATCGATTTCCAACTACTCAAAAAAATATATACGGTGCGTCAAAAAGTTATCTATTAAATAATAAATATTTCAATATAATAATATCTATTATAAAAAAATAATATTCTACACCGGTTTTTTTGTCTGTTAAAAATAAAGAATAGTTATCTTAGTTTATAATGTAACTTTCATTTACGGAAATCGATTTCTCACATTAAATATTAAGTAGGATAAAATTAATAATATTTGTTGAGATAACCAAACAAACACTTCCGCTTTATAAAATATGTATAGAATAAAAAAAGGATACAATAAACTCCGCCCCCTTCAACTGCACCGTTAGTCGATATAGCGCATATCGACATTACTGTAAAACCCACTATTAGATAGGCAAGACCGAATTGCGCTAACGTCACTAGGAGACCTGCATTTCCAACTAGATATCCTGGACAAAATAAAATTAATTTTTTTGGTGTTGTATATATTTTTAGTATTTCACATAATACAATAGATAAATAATAAAATCTTTGGAAAAGCCTCGGTTGTAAGTTAAATTTCCAAAGTACTAAGAGTTATGATAAAATATATAGTAAAAACAAATAAGCTTGACTGTTAAAATGCTAATTAATATAATATAATGATTGGATAGAACGCAATGACTGAAATTAGACTTAGGAAAGACTTAGTATTTTAAAAAAAATATAATAATATTATTTAGAAAACATTACAATGCCGATATTTCTAATTTTAAATTAACTAAATTTAGAGTCGTTCCTTTACATGTCGCTCTACATTGTACATAGACTCAAAATACCTTTAAATAGACTTAAATAAAAAAAAATCCTCACCCATACGTATAAAAACAAGTGCACTAAACATAGAAAGGACGACAGGACAGAACACTCCGGCGAAGGTACCAACCTTCTTGATACCAGGTCGTTCAGACCTGAAGTCGCCGAATTCCACATATCCTGTAAGAAATAATGAAACATACACGATTACAGATTAATTGCGTCTTTTCAAAATATGCGCAGCTTCACATTGTATCCCGCACACAGCCGGGTAGACAGAGGGAAATCTAGTGTTCAGACACTCTGTTCACAAATTTGTGTTAAACATTTCATTATACTTCGAACGAATTGGAAGTTTTTTGAAGCAGTGGAGCACTGTAAAAATAACTATTTGAAAGTGTAAATACTTTCGTTCACATTCTACCAAGCAAAAAAAAACTATAGAAAGTAGAGAACTAGAGGCCTTAATAATTGGCTTTCTCTACGCAACTGTTAGAATCCAAAATAAAGAAAAATTAAAAAATGCGTTTTATTAATCTATCTTTTCAATTAAGAAACACTTCAAGGCCTTAATATTGTATGCTTAAGGAAATTAGCAATCAAGTTAAATGGTGTAACGTTCATTAGTGACAATAAAAAAATAGCGACAATATTCTCAGATTTCATTGTGTCACTTTTTGTAACTAAAATAAAACGAAACAAATATAAAAAATGTTATAAAAATGCATGATAAATGAAATGTAAATCTATAAAGAATATTGTTTAACAATTACGACGTAGTGAGGCCGTCGTGGCTTAGTGGCACAAGGGTGTGACTGTAACGCGACGGTTGTGGGTTCGATCCCAACTCGAGGAAATGAAATATTAGCAGTTCATTTCGGAAAATTTATTATTTTCATTTCCTCACTTCTATCATGTCACACCACACACTATCTCGAAAATCAGAAGTAACTAAGCAGAAGGTGGAGAGGAAACTTAATACTAGTTTCCCCGTGCCCTCCCTGCTATATGTGGGATACAGCGTGAAGCTAATGCACAATTACATTTCACTAAGTTAATTATTACATCAAACTCTATATTGTATTATTAATTATTATAAAATAAAAACAATAACCACTACTAATTTTCTCCACCATAACGTGTTTACGAAAACGCGATTGTTTTTCAACTGATACCGATTACCGTGTAATTTAAAATGACCTGACAGATGTGTTTTTTGTTCACCTTGAAACAGTTGAGCACAATGGCTGTTTTCATTGATTACAAAAACTAAATGCAACTTATTAAATTGGGTTTTATTTATACAAATGGTCAATTGGGTCAATTTTGTAAATAAATTTATTTATAAAACTGTATTATGATGTATTATAATAATGTTCACTGAGAAAGCATACAATAATATTGTAATCATAATAGGGGGTTAGACAAAGTACGGTGTTTAGTTCCTGTTACTCAATAGCCAATGTCAAAAATTAATTGGAGGATGCAGTGTCTTGACACAAGGTTCTCTCTGCCCACCATGCTATATAGGAAATAGTTGTCATTTCTTTGAAAGTACTTTTTTTTTAAGTGTGCCAGTATACATAATATGTGGTTGATTAATATAAATTAAGTTTGAAATATTTACCATCTCCCGGAGATCTTGGTGGAGAATTTCTTCCAAATCTCATTCTCAGTTTCCTCATGAGTCCAGGACTCACAGAGTCATTTAGACTCGGTGAAAGGGGGTCTAAAGTCTCGGCCATGGTGGCTGGCTTTGCTCCTGGAAATATGGGAAATATTTAATGATGTGAATTTGAATAATATACATAGTGTCAGTCGTAGACATTACATTACATTGACATTAGGCTTTTTTGAAGCTTCACACTATATCCTGCATAACATATATACACAAAAGGAACCTAGTATAAAGCCTGTGCATGCATTAGGCACCAACCAATTTACAAGACATTCAATGGTGGAACTAAATATCATGGTTTATTTTATTAGCAGAGCACAGAAATTAGAATACTTAATCCTAATCTAGCTTCTTGCTATAACATTAGAGGGATACTCATTGAAATTGGGGCACCAAACACTACAGTCGAGGTTTCACTCTACCTCTATTACTGCTCACTTTTTCTTTATAAATCTTTTTTATCATTCTTTCATCACTGATTCATTCAACATGCTATGGAAACCAGCTGAGAATGTTCTTCTTCATTCTCATTTTATAAATAAAATTTATTTTTTTCCAAACACAAATTAGAAAATGTATATACACAATGATTTTTTTTTTGTATAATGTACAAAAACATTTTTCACAATCATTGTTCACAGAGAGGTGCTGTCACACTACTCCACAACAGCAAAATATGAAAATATTACAATTTATTATAATTAAACAAATAAGCCTCTTGATACACAAATTTGTAACAATTGTTAATAAACATTCAATATTTATTACCCATAGAATCGCAATTAGTCAATTGTGTGTCTTTTTATCAATCCTTTACTGACTCATACAGATCAACTCATTGTATTTACTTATAAGATGTTATTTTATTGAAGTGAAGCTAAGATTATTTCTATTTTTAATTATATTTTTTTGTGAGCAGAGGGAACCTAGTTTTGAGACATTTTGTTCACCTGGCACAGTGTGATTTTCCAGACATTTTGCATTCTGCATTCCAATTTTTTTGTCTTATTATCAGTTACTACTACTTCGTAAGAATCACATCTTGATTTACTCCTTATTTATGCAACTACTGATTTATGTGAAATTATTTTTATGCCCATACTGTTTACTATCAAATGTCAATGATACTTTTAAAATGAGACAAATACATTATAAACTGTGCATGAAAAACTCTAAATATTACTTACTCAAGTGTATGTCTTGAATGTTTAGTAAATTACTTCGAAATTAATTGAATTAAGTTGTCATGTCTGAGTTAATAGTATATATCTATCTCTAGAACAATAAATCATACATAATAACATTCAAGAGTTCTTAGAACATATGTATAATGATTGTTATCATATAGCATAGCAACGTCATATATAATGTTGATTCTATGACCTATAAAAATGCACTTAGATGACCTCATCACAATAAAATTTTATCAGCGATAAAACTATCCCATCGCTTTGATGTTGCATATTTCTACAAAACTTAATTGTTATATAAATAAAATAATAAGCACAAAAAGTAGGAACTTGTTTAAAATTTAAATTTACAGGAAGAAGCCAAATAACTTACAGTAGTAAAAAGGCTAAAGAATCCTTTTAGGTCCGTAATTTCTTAAAATTATATTATTCTACTAATTATTAAATCCGTCCGCTAGTCTTATGAAATAAATTTAAATTAGTTACACATTTTATCATTTTATAATAATTGTCACAACAATTAACGAACAAATAGAATTTATCATTAAAACGTCAAACTCGGGAATTTCTTTGTTGTTCTGTCATATTCTTGACGTAGACGAAATGTGCATTTACGAAGCACGTTTTAATAATATCATTTTTTGTTATACTCTAAAAATTTATATAAATAGGAAAATTGTATATTATTATTATGTTCTATTTCATGTAATATTATATTATTTTCCAGTTATTTTAATTAAATAAGAACAAATTCTTTAATCAATGGTACATTAAGGAAGAAAATTAAAAGAAATTAAAAAGCTGGTACGTCCCGTGTGGTCCCATTTTAATTGGGGTGGTTATGAGAGTCACATAACTCCTAAATTTCCGTTAAATATGTGCGCGACAAACGATAATGTATCTAGTATTTCGATAATTCTTTTTTTATTGGAAAGGATACATTTCAAGTGTAGTTTAATGAGAGTTTAGTTATAAATTAATTCTGATTTTGAGATCCAGTAAAAGACGAATATTTTTTTGTACCCACTTAACTTCTAGCATATTTTGTTTTAATTGCTCAAATTGACGTCTGATATTTGACAACTAGGAAAAGAGTTGTTTTATGGGAAAAGCAGTTTTGTATTAATTATTTTCCTTTAAATTTTTACCATTTTTTATCCATAAGAACCCTTAAAAGTATGAAAAAATTAGCCTTAGATTAATTATTAATAACAAGTATCAATTAATGGGTAATAAAGTAGGTAATTGTATATATATATATAAACAACATATTTCTGTTCATTTATTTTTTATTCAGCATCATTGTAAAACATGTATTTGGATACATGTCACCATTTTCCAATATTCTGCACAGTTGCACTTCAGTGGACCTTTTTTATGAATATTAATTAATATAAACTTATAATAAAGACATTAAACTAAATACTATATTCTATCTAGTGATTCCAACATGATGATACTGTTTCCTCGGATCACCTGTAAGAAAAGTACAGATAATGTACATAAAGTTGACAGACAGAGGACAGAGGGAACCTATTGTTAAGACATATTCCCAACACATCCCATTTTCGAGACATTGATTGTTAAGTGATTAAGCTCAATGCCATGGTTAATGTGATATTTAAATACAAAAGTTCCAATCAAGTAAATTTAAAAAACTTGTACAGATAACAAATTTTGTGAATGTTTTATATGATATTAGGTTGGCATTTTTTCTATATTCAAAATATTTATCTGAAATATATAACAAGCCCATATTCGGTTTTAGTGTAGGTCAAATCTTGCAAGTTACATTTACATAAATTAAATACATTGTTAATTTGAACCATTATGGAGGCCAGTTGCAATGTAGAGGCACAAGTGTTAATCTGTAAACACAACAAGTTTGGGATCAATTCCCACTCAAGGAAGTGAAATATTTAATACTTTCATGTCCCAAAGGCAAAGCACAGCACTTAGTTCCGCCACTTAACATGCAATGCTTCTAGAAGTCGATGGAAAGTGGTGAAAGGTTGGTGGGAAGTCTCTTAATGAAAATAGAGTTTTGAAAGTGGATGTTGAAAATGGAGTTTTGAAAATGGATTTAACAAGAGTGTCCCAGGTTCCCTCTACATACTATGCTCTATAAGTGATACAGCGGGATCTAAAAAAAATATTCGAACGTACCACCATGCCTATATTGTTCCGTTGTCCATCCTTGCTTTCTTCGACAGACTCATCCAAAACTAAGTTCATGAAAGGATCAAAACCTCTGAGTACGCCGGTAACCGCTCGTCCGGCATTTAACTTTATTGATAGCTTCTTGTCCATGAATCTATAATCAAAAATTATTAACTGTAATGCTTGCAATTAATATTTACGCATAAACTAAAAGTTAGTGGTAAAAACGTTAGGTTATGAAGAACGCGGGATGCTATCCTCTCTATAGCCCAAGTGACATAAAAATATAAATATTTCTTACTTTTTTAATTCTGGAGGATGTGCTTTCGACATTTTGAAATAGAATTTAAGCTCTTTATGAATTAAAATGTACACTTATTATTCTTGTTATTTACTAAAACCGATCAAATCTGCAAGCACAGTTTACAGTCCATAGACAACATAAAAGAATTAGGATTAGGCAAGTGGCATTATATTGTACTGTCTGTGTTGTGTCTGTATAGTGTATACCATAAGATAGTATAGATAAAAAATATTGTCATAGACAATTTAATTTTGCAAAATATATATACTGTTCAAGAATAATTTATCATAAAATTTAAGAAAGACCTGAAGAAAGTAGGTAATTCTTCAATTTTTAATACAATATAAATAATATTTTTATTATGACATAAATCTGAAATTTACGATATAGAAAATTAATAAATTTACTTTAAAATGTTTATTATTTGGCTGTATTTGATAAATATGTATAATTTTATAAATTCATGTTAATGTTTTTTTTAAATTGAGTTGTCGTTCAAGGCTCAACTTCGAGGTTTTTAAATGTTACCATTACAAAATAGTAGACCACAAAATAAAGCGGCAAAATGTGAATGTAGTGAAAAATCTTATAGGTTATAAGAAAATAAGTGTTTTGCTAAAATGAGCTGTATTGCAGTCACTCATATTTCATACGTATAACTTTAGTCAACAAATAGCAACAAGTAGACAGCTGGGAGAATGGATGCTGTTAAGATATTCATTATTTTCTTATATAAATAATATGTATTGTTTTTAATATGCATTATACATAAAATTTAATTTGCCGTACGTGTTATTTGTGATAAAGTTTGTGTTTTTGTGTTCAAACATGGATGAATCCGGTATTGATATGGGATACGATCTTGCTTCGTTATTAACGAATGATTTCAATGTTGATCAAAGGATCCTGGAAGAAATGACCACCGGTCAGTCCCAGCAAGACTTCATGTTCTACGAGCTCAAGTCCAAGGCCGTACCTGTTACTGAGAGGTAAGTGGTATTTTTCAAAAAATAAAATTACTCATTTTCTTTTCGCAAATATATGCAGAATATTTTTAGCATGTTTTTTTATACGTATGAGGAACAATTTCACTTAAGCAGAAACGTCCGCGACCCTGAGAACGACTTGGCAAATTCCCCAGTTTCGTTATGTTTATGTCCATTCTGCGATTCACGTAACATTCCTTGGCTGTATGAGAGGTGACTGCACTATTTTCCTTCTATAAAATTCACCAAATTTCACATAAGAATAGTTGTTAATTATAATAATTATACTGATAAAAAAATTGGACCAAATGTCTAAAATCGAGAAATTTCATATTTTTCCCTATTATTACTTTTCACGGATGTGCAAAATTTTTTAAATTGTTTATAATTTCTTTCAAGGTTGTTGCCCGGTAACTTAAAGAACATTTTTCACTCGAATTGATACATAAAGTAATACAAAAATGGTGTATTGATATTTATTTAAATGCGACTTTACTTGTGACTTTCGAAATTGTCCTCCTTTTATTTGGCATCCAATGAATTTATTTTTTTATGCATTTCATATCTTTACTCCAAAAAGAAAAACTAAATATTTTTAATCTATGCTCTATATATTTTTTAATAGGTTATTAAATATTTGTATAAGATATAAGTAATAAGTTATTCGGTCGAATACGTTGATTTTATATTTCTTAATATAGAGCTAACCTTAAAACGAAATAATAAAAGATAAATAAACTAAAATTACAGCAATGGTTTCTCTATAAATGAAGCAAACGACTTTCGAGATCTTGTTAGATAGTTGACGGTTATTTATCAATTCGGTCCACTTGTACTTTGTTAGTTGATGCTGACTGCAGACTCACGTGACGGTTAATACTTTGATATTTTATAAGTGAAGATTGGTTATTCATATAGGCCGTTGTAGCGCAGTGGCACAAGCGTACGAATGTGTGTGCGACGATTTTGAGTTCGATTCCTACATTTCCTCGTTCTGGTAACAAGGTAAAACCCAGGTTAGAGTCTGCTAAAGAACGTGAACGCGCAATGCGTTAAAAAAATGCTGAAATTGCGGAAAGTGGGGAACGTTTCAGACACAGAAAACAGAAAAGTTTTTAAATAAATTATAATATAGGTAAAATTTCGTCTCACTGTAAATTCGATGGTTTGGGTGCGATTCTCACTACAGGCGATTGAATTATTTCCATTTCCTCGCCGTAGTATTAACAAGATAAAGCGTTGCGATGAGTTCCGCCACTCAATAAGCAGTGTATTGGTAATTGGGCGGTGCGTAGGGAACGGAAACATAGATGTTCCTCTGTTCTAGGTGAATAAAGCAGTTCGCCATACAATATTTATGAAGTGAAAAAATAAATAAAAAAGGAAGTAACTTCTTATCAATAATTTTAGTCTCTGCAAATATATTTTTTTTCTTATTATAGCCAGGATGAACACGTGTGACTTCAATATACATATATATTTTTGCGGTTTACTTTTAATTTGTAAATAATTGCTTAATGACTAAAGGTTATCAATGATGAAATAATTCTTATGGCTTATGACATATACAATTGGTTAATGGTATACATATAACATTTAACACAAGTTTTTTAAGACTACAGTATTTTTTATGATATGCGATTATCATAAAAAAATACTCGTCTTAAAAAAAAACTGAGAGCGGTCTTATTTTTGCTAGCGCCTACTCTTTTTTTAATAAGAAACGAGTCTTGTATTTGTAAAATTTTTCTATAAATACATACAATGGTATATATCTAATTGTAAAAAACGAATAGGATTTGAAGCGGTCACCGTGATCAAATCGATCGGAGGGATCATTTTAAGAGGTTGTTTTATTATCGTTATATTGTTGCAGAATAGAAAAGAAATATTAAATCTTAATCTTAAGATCACTCTGATTTTATAATATTGTGTGAAAATACTGAGTGAAAATCCATATTATATATTATAAGATAATTCAACTTAAGCGAAACCACTTAAGCGATACAGAGCAGGCAGTATTCGAATCCATTAACATCACTTGCCTGTATAATTAAAGCTCTCAATGGCCCTTTTAAGCGACAGCACTGTTTTAGCTTTACAGCTTATGCCTAGCGTGATAGCCAGAAGAAACGGAGTATGCAACGGAGAGGTCGGACATGCCCTCCGGCTGGTACTCATTCTTTTACATTGCTCATGCTGCATCATCGATACTGTTCCCAAAGGTCAACTTGAAGTCTGTCTCTCTTACAGCTCACTCACTCACTCTAGCTTCGTAGATCTAACTTTCTCAACACAATTGTTAACTAAACAACTGTTATGAGTACTACCTACTATATCGACCGTTGCACCCATCACAAGCATTCTTTAGGTTATCTAACGTACAAGGATACACAGTTTAGATTATATGAATAACTAAAAACTATTAATAATGATTATTATTTAAATAAGCTTATTTACAGATTTATAATGTAGACTCTGTGGCTCAAGAGGATTATATGTATTTACCGAAGCAAGAACTATAAGTTAATTGGTCAATCGGAAGATATTTTGATTGATGACTTCTTGATTTTTTATACCATGTTATTATGGATGTATTGAATTCTTTGAGTATAAAAAAAATCTTTGCAGATTTTTATATAGAAAAATGCACTAAGTAAGATTTTTTTAAGTAATAACAATTGTGAACGAGTGTGTGAATAACGTTTTGTTAGGTAAATACCTTCAAAAATCATGGTATAGTCAGAAGTTGAACATGCGACCTCTACACTCTTGCATAGAAAGGAAAAAGAAAAGAAAAAAATATTTGTATAGTCACTACGTGCAAACTTTAAGCGACCTTTAACAGTAATGCTTTTAATATATGTTTGTATTATCTTTCATTTAATGAAAACCATAAGAACCGTTTATTTTCGCAAATAATGGCTTTTACTGAACTTTTTATAACTGACTTAAAATCGCACTTGACCACATTTTTATGTCGAAATATTAAATTCCGTTTCATCCGCTAATAGGCTACGTCATTGTATAGTAAACGTGCTATTTTAGTTAGGATAATAAGCAGTATGGTAAATAATTAAATATTGACACTTATACCCATTAAGAGGCCATCTTGGCGCACTGCATATCGCCACTGTAACCGCGAAGATAGTGGGTGCGATTTCCACTCGGGTAAATAGTTTTTGAAATATTTTTATTACCTCCTTCAGTTATCAAGGCAAAGTTCCAAGTCTCTCAACACGCTATGTCTCAAAAATTTGGCGGATATTGGGGAGGGGAGTATCCCTCTGCCTACCCACCAATAAGAGGAAATTCACTTATTATTATTATTTTACAAAGTTAATTATCATAACGAGCACTAATGATATGAACTTGAGACAATATTTTTTGCTCGAGTAGAAAAAAAACCATAGCAAACATTGTGATAAATTAGTATCACGATTAAACATCGTGTACAGTATTGTATTTTAGAATGTTGACAATTGCCGATTCGCAATTTTTTTTATTTATTTAGTATTTAAAGTATTTATTATACAAAATGATGTTATCTTTATGGTACAATTCTCGATCAATTTTTAATGAAATTTTAAATAATGAAACTTAAAAATTTAAGTTTTTCTTACATGATTTTTTTTCTCATATTTTCTTTCTTGTCGTAAATGATTCTTGATTTACAATATTAATTATTTAACAATACTGTTAGAATATTTGCGAAAGCGTTTAGATTCTGCAACTTTTCTAACACTACAATGAGCTCAACAAATACTTAAAATATGAATCTGATTATTTTAATTAATTTTGCTTTATTAGACAAGTTTACTTCATCTAGCGCGTGTGATTAAAATTTAGCTGTTATTATTTTTAAGCATAAAATAATTTTAAAATTTCATTCCAATAAAACAACACTTGGCATTTATGGAAAATGGAATGGAAAATGTATTAGAGTATGTTTTGATCTAATAATTTAAAATCTAAGAACGTCTAGAAAGTTCCTTTCTCACGTGCATTATGACATAGCATAGTTGAAAAGTTGATTTCTGCAAGCTTTAACTTATTCATCTATATATATAAAAGGACTTGTCCTCACTGACTGAGGTAAGACGCACGCACAGCCGTAACCGCTGATGGTAGAAACATGAAATTTGGACAGATGTTTACTTTCATAATCTGGACATCCACTAAGAAGGGATTTTGAAAAATTTTAACCCTAAAGGGGTAAAATAGGGGTTCAAAGTTTGTATGGAAAAAAAATTAAATCGGCACCGATTTTTATAAAATTCGAAATTTAGATTTTTAAAAGTATTTGATTGAACACGTATTTCATCGTTTTCTAGAATTCTCCCTCTAAGGGTGCATATAAAGGGTTGAAAGTTTGTATGGAAAAAATCTTAAATCGCCACCGATTTTTATAAAATTTAATATTTACTCTTAAAAATATTTAATTGAACATGTGTTTCATGGTTTTCTAGAATTCACCCCCTAAGGGTACAAATAAGGGGTTGAAAGTTTGTATGGAAAAATCTTTAAATCGCAACCGATTTTTATAAAATTTGAAATTTAGACTCTTAAAAATATTTAATCGAACACATGTATCATGGGTTATTAGAATTCACCCCTAAATACGCAAGCGAAGCTGCGCGCGTCCGCTAGTATATTTATAAATTATATCGCTGGTACTATCCATTTTGTATCTATAGGTAAATAGTAAATGAACTGCAAAGAAATGGACAGCTACTGGAACTCTTTTCTTGGTTTGGTTCGGTTCTTTATTTATGGCGCTTCGAGCGTGCTAGTTGAGCACTAATCTCTTCGCAAATGTTACGTTGTATGGAGAACACGCAAAGGAAAAGATATTATATTACACAATAGGAGAATGCATGTCAAAAAGAGGTCCAGTTAGAGTGCTGCCTTCAACTATAAAATAAAAGATCATAAAATAAATATATACATGAACATGGGTTAGTAGTAAATAGTATTTTACAAATATGTTAATTTATTACATAAAATTTAATATTATTATATCTAATATATTTACATTACAATTTACATAGAGGACTAAACACAAACATTAACAAACATTGAACACTAAGAGGTCGGGGAACTTTGTAAGGAAGAACATCATACAAGGGATGAATTAATTTGGGACAGGAAAAAAGGATGTGGACTCTTTTCTTTTTCTTCATTCTGTAAACTTGAAGCTTAGTTAACATATAACTTTATTGCGAACATATTTATAAATACAAATATGTTTGTGTTAACAATCCAATTTATGACCATGGGGGATAATCAGATATATTTGCACTGTCAGCACAAATCAAGGTAGGCAAAAGGCACTAGAGTTAAGGTTTTTTCATTCCGTTCCAATTAAAATTTTTGATTTCTGTCCCCCACTTTCCGCTGGCGAAACTCAACGCAGCGCATTGCCCTAATATATAAATAAAAAGTTAAAAGATAATCGCTTAGCAACGGTTATCTAATAAAACATATTGCGATGCCGGCGCAACCACGCTGCGTCATATCAACCAATGAGCTCGGGGGGAGCGGGTTAATTGATACGACCATTGTCCATTGATTTAATATCGTAAATGATGTCTTACGTTTTAATGCATCTTGGCTTATGTGTATAAAAATGTCTATAGATGATTCTCCTTTAGTTTAAATAATAGCTATATGTTAATAATTATGTGGTGTATAATAAAATTGTTAAGCTTCTTACAATATGTTTTTTTTTTCAATATTACCGGCATAGACAGCCTGGTCTTATCGTAGGATAACTCTCAGGTTTCCTCTGCTTGCTCAGCTATGAACGCGGTATCCCAATAACAAAACCTCCTTTGTCCAACCTCCAACCTCCGTTGTCTGTTGCTTTTGCTGACAGCTGATAATACATCCCGTTTACGCTTTAATTGCGTTCACTGTATCAACTCAATTTAAATTGACTATTTTTCAAAAATCATTACAGATATTACATACAGCCCTAGCATCTATCTATGTTTACAATACTCGTCCATAAGTGAATACTTTGAGTTATATAGCAATGACTTTTTATTGAAAAATCCCGTGAACTTCTATCAATGTCATATGATGTTTAGCTTAGACGTTTCAATTTATTTTATTGAAAAAAAAGTCTGGATTATAAAATAGTAATTTTCCGGGCGTATTTACGCATTTCTCGCCTTTGCCAGTTTCGGCAGAGAGAATTTAGTGTCAGGATATTCCATTATGATATACCTACATCACCTTAATAACTGTAAAATATCTAATTTATTAATAAGTACATATCTAGATTTTACCATATGCAACAAACTTTAATAGAGGAGCTGAAATACTATTGTACTAACAAATTATTGTAATACGTGAGAAACTTTCTCAAATGAAAATTATGAAATAACTAGTGGAACCGAACGCGGCTACGCCCGCTTGAACTATACGAATTTAATTTAATTATGAAACTATTTTCAGCTTTCAATAGAGAGATGCGTTAAGCAAGCTCATTTTGGGTGACATTTTGGCAAATCGTTGCTTAGCATCGGTCGCATAGTGACAGTTGTTGTCAACATGGGGGAATAAATTGCATGTCAAATTAATAAGTATTCTAATATATTGGTATATATCGATAATATTACAAATATGAGAAAAAAAGTATGTTCATCCCGAGACCCTTAAGTATCTTTATATGAGTATTTTATCACAATTAAATTAGACGTTTGGCCCTGATTGTGTAAAAGACAGACAGACAGAGTTACTTTCAAATTTATAATATAGGTATGGATGAACGTCGATCAGGCAATATGTCTGGTGCCGTTTTGCCATTGTATAGAAAACTAAGTATTGGTGCCAAGATTCGGGTAGTTAAATACCTTTTTACCTGCATACATAAATCTTGTTTCTATTGACGCATTTTCGTTCATCATTCTATTGCCATTGCCAGTAGATACTGAAGAACTTGGCTCTTTAAGCTCTATACTTATGTTTAATATATTTTATTTTAATAGGTACTTACAATCTGTCCTATCCCATATTTAATATGATATTTATAAATGACGGTGGAATACGAAAATCAAATACTTATATAAATAAAAGCTTTATATCTCCTAAGCTTCGACGCTTCATTTTTGGTAGGCTTTTTGAGTGCAGTGAAAATTGTTTTGTTTAAATATATTTATCTTTCTAGTTACACAAAAAAAAACAATCCTGCATGTATTGATATATAAATATAAATTAGTATTAGATTTTTTTACATTTTATACCTGTTACACTAACCTGGTACAGTTTATATTAGCTTATTTGCGTTTCCCCATAGGCAAGAGCAATTGCGTCATTGTTGCTCGAAATGTGATGAGAAGATAAAAAAAATACAAATCATTGTGCAACTACTTTTTCTATGTATTTAATAAGTATCTATGTATATATATTTAAAACAATTGTTATAAAAATTATGAATGAATTGTTTCAATGAACTGCACGTACTAACCACTAATTATTTTCTATTAACGCGGTTATTGTAAACGATATGCTAATATTAATACCGTTTACAAGTATTGACTGACAATTAAACGTTAATAAATAGTCATTTATAGCTACTAATTACAATATTATGCATACATATTATAAATAAGGAATATTTTGGTCTCACAAAAAATTATAAACGCAAAGCTTGTACCTATGTTTATTATACAAAAACATTCCGTTACTAATTGAATGCGTTTTGCAGATTGAATGTCGAAAATCAAGGCAGTGTTTTGCCTTAAATTCTTATCCCCAATTCCCTAGGTAATAGAATAATTAAATATTTTATTCCTCAAACGGGAATCCAATCTACAACCATCGCGTTTGCATTCGCACGCTTCTGGCTCTACGATGGCCTCAATATACATTGAGGCCATCGTAGAGCCAGATTTTTATTTCGTTTAAAATTTTAAACTACGATGGGATTGTTTTGTATCGATTCAGTCCAAGACCACGCATTAATAAATCATATATTGTTAACCGCATGCCAAATATTTGCCGTAATCTTTATTAAAATGAGATAAATCATTGTTTGAACTAAACAGCCAACTCCTAAAATAACTACGCAGAAGCTCTACAAATATCAGCACAATTGAAACACGCTATGTACTCTTGTTTTTACTCTTTAATATTTAGCTTTAAATTAACAACTTATATGAAATATGAATCAACGTTTATCGCAGAAATTTATCATTGAAAAGAGAGTTTAAGACTTGACAGTCCAAATATGGACATAGTTATCAGATATCAGTTATAACGTCAGCAAAAGTTAATACATATTAAAACAAACGTCGACTTGTGGTTATGCTGTTGGTAAGTAACTGTTTATTTCGTTAGAATGTACGAGTATATACGTCATATTATTTATGGTTGGATGTCTAAGTTTTGATATTAGAGTTTCAGCAACAAATTGGTGATTTTTAATATTTTATTATTATTTATTTTATGAATAATAGATTCGTGGAGAAGCTTTATATGCTATATATTTAAAATTGAAATTAAACCTTATGTAAGAAAGATTAGTAACTGATAATAAATGTCCTAAATATTTTTGTCAGAAAGAAAACGTTTAAAAATGTTTGAAATATTTTAATTCTACTATGTCTTGTATGTGATTGTGGTTGGAGGTAACCTTACCTCACCACCTCGCGGAATTTGTGAAAAAGGATCTCAGTCCTTAGTTGGTCGGTCCATCGCGCTGGTGAATAGCCACGCGATCTCTTGCCTTCAGAACTCTCAATAACGACTAACTGTTCTGGACTTTCGCCACGATTTCTGAAACATAAATATGTACAATAACACTCAAACATAAAAAATAATGTTTAACATAACTACAATTAATCTCTTGGATAAAAATGCAATGTGCGATTTACGGCGTAACAGACAAACACATTATTAGGCAGGTAAGTCAGTATTAGTCAGGCAGATTTTGAAGTTTTATTGTCTGTCATGGTTACAGTGCGTAACCACTGTTAATACGACATATTACGTATATGGTATTGTAAAATAATTAATTAATCAAATGCCAGATAAATTCCAGACAAATCAAATATGTCAGTCGTAGCGAAGGGGCGTTTGTCTGTAAATGCGAGAGGTTGATATTCACTCGCGAATGAAAAATTGAAAATATTAAATATATCATTTTCTCGCTCTGGTAAAGAGGGAAATTTAAGATTGTATGGATTGATTTTTGATGAAAATGTATGAAAATTTTTTTTGTACCCAATTGAAATTAGACGCGTTTAAAAATTACAGGTTTCTTACTATGCAAAATAGAGAATGACCTGGATCCATGTAAAACAAATTATTTCTTATCTTAAGCAACTTTATGTACAAATTGAATTGCGTAAGTATTAATTATACCTTAGTATTACTTCTTATTGGTAATAACTAGTAACTAGAGAACTAATTATATATTTTTAACTGTAGTAGGTATAGTTGAGGAAGGGGCAAGCTGGTTGAAAATCCTTCAATAGCAAATTTCGTGTTTAGATAGTTAGCGTTCACTCACGACTCTAATAGTAACGTACATAGTGCTTACGTATTTATGTATATTTATATCTGTATGTATATACGTATATACTAGTGCAAATATGAACAGACCATTGTCTGTTTATATGTAATTATTTGATATAGATACCTATGTATAATTGTACGAGTACACTATAGTTATTATACAGTGATATTATAGTATTATATTATACAGTGATTTTATACTTATTTGCTTTGATTTTATACTTTTTAATTCCTACTAATTCTTCTAAAATTAAATCTTAACATTTTCTTTCAAATTTAATTTTGTAGCTGAGGCCGTGTGGCCGAGGGAAACAAGCATGCTACTATAACGCGACAGTTGGTAGGCTCGATTCCCACTGAGGAAAAGAAATATATAATATTTAAATTTTCTCGCTGTCAATGAGATAAATTACGAAGTTGAATTCTGATACTCTACAGTGTAGTGTAGAGTCTACACGAAATGTCTCTACAATTATTCCTTAAGTGGGGATTGAAGAACAGAATTATCTAATGGTAATGGAGTGTTTAACGCTAGGTTCCCAGCCTCCCTCTGCCTACGTTGATACTGATATGTGTGGAAAACAGCGTGAAGCTAGAAGTGGTTTTTCTACACTTTCGGCTTTGAGTAGGTACTAAAGTAAAGTTTTAAGTAATTTAAAATGTTTAAAAAAGAATAAGCAGTCATAAGACTGGGTGCCTTTGCTTCAGTGAAAATATAAGTTTTGCTTGACAAAAAAATAAACAAATAGACAGCGTGTGAGCTGTGATCGCTATTTTAATAGATCCGGTATTTGGGACAGGAGGAATCTACTAATCTTGTGTACGTCACAAACCTTGAACTTCTATACGGATACGTACTCCAGTAATTGACAGGACCGTAAATACCTTACATGCACTGAATATGTGTTAAACTGTTTTTTGAATTATACATAGAGAACGGACTGCTATTATACTAGATACTATTGCGAAGTCAGTGTGTTCTCCATTTTTAAAATACTTTGTGAAAGATGGCAGTGTTAAACCCCACCAGCTACCCAGGCCGGTGCAACGAACACATTTGTAAATGGCTCATCGGGGATTGAATTCACAACGACCGCTGGTACTTTCCAAATAATCTGTAATGGCGTTATTTATTTTATTGTTAAATGTTTTAGTTTTATTCTTGTAGATGTATAACCTTTTTACAAAGCGATATATTCAGGTCATTGCTATGCCCAACTAAAGACATTTTTTGCGTAGCTACCGCTGTTTTTACTATTTATTTTAAATAAAATATCTGAAAATACTAATAATACATGTGTACACAGTTAAGTCAAATACAATTAAACTAATATTGAATTGGTACAAATAGGTGCGAGTGGAATAAATTAATTATTAAAGTATGTAAGGAAGAGATATGTATAACATTTTGATGTTATGCTAATTGTGTGTTATCAAATAGCTTTAGATAACACTGTAAAGTATTTATTCCAAGACTAAAATTTTAGTTTAATTTTTTTTTTCTCAAGGCAAGTGGTGTATGGTATGTTTGACTAATGCTTAAATTTGTTGAAGTGTGCCAATTAGGAAAAGTGCACTATACTATGGTACTGTATCACGCTGTCCCTCTGTGATACAACGTGAAACTGAAAAAGAGATTAAACTTATCTAAATTACATAATATTTAGTAATAAGCACTTAGACCCAGTAATGGGGTCCCGTTTTATCCTTTAAGTAAGGAACCCTAATTCTCCATTTTCCGACCATTTGAGTACATTGCGTGCTGAGTGGGAACAAATAACACGAAATTCACTTGAGCGAGCTTGTTTATTTTCCTTTTGATAGTTTTGCCTTAACCCTTAAGCTGAAATAAAAAAGATAAGCTTAAATTATGTATTATTTAGTAATAAACACAGAAGCCCTTGAACCTGGCACGGGCGAACCGAAATAGCGCTAACCGCAGCTGACTATCTGCCAAGTATCGCTTTGTCTTTACATTCTATACAACTAACTGCCAAGCTACGTATGTTTACTTCCTAAGTAGTTTAGCATCGACAAGCTTCACACCTGTTTGAGTTTTCAAACAATTATTTATTACTACCATTATTTATATACAGTAAAATTGTAGGTAGGTGAGGCCCTCTTGGCGGAGAGATCCCCACTCGAGGGAATGTATTAATATTTGCATTTCCGCCACTCAGCACGCAATGCTTCGAAAAATACTGCGGATAACAGGGAACATGGTGTCTTAACACTAGGTTTCTTCTGCCTACCCTGCCGTATGCAGGATACAGCGTGAAGCTGATAAAAAAATAGATTGATTATTAGTTTCTTCTCTATTTCACGCTACAATATTGTTAACATTTTAACGCAGATCGGTAGGTTACACATATTTTAATAAGTACTTACACGGTATTTGGCACCATTGTATATTAAATAATTTTGTAAATTAATTCATACTTTTATGCTCATTTAATCGCATATACTCGTATATACCTAGTCTACTGACTGACTTAATTTTGATATACTCTTGAGTGTAAGTGTATCTTTCACTTTGCCTAAACTGCGGAACTCTCTTGTTATAAGTACACAATCTACACTTTATTTAATTAAATTACATAAACATCCATTTTGTATGATTCATACAAAAATTTTCTTTAGCGATTTTATTTATAAATTAGATATTTTTGTATCTGTTTTTTATTGGTGCGAATTGTAACACTTTAGTTTGCTTGCGTACTTGCATATATCACTAGAACCTAAATAAACATTGCATCCACGCACTTCTAAATAAAACTAACCTATTTATACAAACATTTTGTGCGTTTTGCATTATATCTTTCTTATGCTTCTTTGACTTAGGAAGTCGAAGTTTTTCTTTTTGTTAAAAATTAATTTATTTTACGATTTTAAGTGATGGGTAGACCTTAAAAGGATGTTTCTCAAAATTTCCGTCTCTAAGTGAAGTTAATTGAAGTTTATATTTAGAAGAAACAAAAACCTATGCAAAACAAATTAAAGATTTATCTGAAACATTTAACAGTCAACAGCAATAAGAGATTTGTGAGTCATACAATTACATACATATTTGGCACTTGTTTTTCTTTCATATTAAAGTACACTTATTTAAAAAGTGACATAAGAATGTTCATATGTATTTTAAACCAATAGTTTTTTATAGTGTGTAAATTTGTCCATCTTTATTTAACTTTATAATATTGAAGAGTGTGTTTGGTTGAACCCGTTAATCTTAAGAACTAATGGTTCGAATTAAAAACCTCTATTTGTGTTGGTTAGAACTTTTGTTGAGTATACCTATAGGCTATGATATATAGCTTTACACTTCGGCCCAAAGGGGGTGCAAAATGATGAAAAATTTCTGAGATTTCTGATTTTCTTCACATGTACAGTAATTGAGTAGTTTAATATCATTTATAATTTAGTATTACGATGTTTTGACCAGCATATCTACATACGAATACATTAAGGTATTTAAGTCGGCGACGTTAGCTTCCGCCTTGCAATATAATGGTACACTAGTGGAGAGGAGTTGAGGAAACATATTAACACCTTTCTACTTTCGTAAAGATTGTTATGTATTATTTTGACTATTTTATATTATTAAAAATTTAAAGAGAAATGATTTAATTTATAAATCGTTTGGCTCAACTTGGACATGTCTGACTAAACAGTGGACCAAATTTTTGATTTAAACTTTATGATTTTAATTTATGCTATCCCGGCCGGTATAAACTGTAAGATGGGAGAAAAATATAAAACGTAGAGATGTATTGATTAATTTCTATATAAAATAAAATATGGACGAAACTAAAAAACAGATTAAATACTCAGTTCTTTACTCAAAATCTTTGTTTAGACTTAGCTAGGAAATGTGAGTTTTTAAACATGGCATTGTAAAACCGTTTGTTTAGCGAGATCCTGATAATGTTCGGCTCAATGGTATTTTTTCACGTCATTCAGGTTTTTGATGGCGGCATTATTGAACAAAATCTCTTAGTCCATTGTCGTCCCGCGTCACACGCCACGCGACCTTCGCTCAATAAGACGTGACAATTTATATTAAACGGAAACTTTCCGTTGATCGAAATATTCATAGCAGTTAATTGGCGTATCGAAAGATACTGTCTCCAATTTTATTTCTCTCCTCATTTTTGTAAATTTGGAATAGAGTACCCAGTGTCTTCCTAGATAGACTTCGTTCTCCGATTTTTGACCAATTAGAGAGGACGCGTGGGTGGCGGAACCCAAAGCGCTTCTTATGATCAGCTTAGAGATGCGATATGCAATATTAAATTTGTAAACATATACCTAAAACATAACATTACTTCACCGGATTGGAATCCACAGTCATCACGTTTATTTAGACATGATCCAACTGTGCCCAGATATCATCTACTCAGCTATATACACAATCTCGTAAGCGCTAGAGTGGTAAGAGTGCTAGAGTGCGCTCAAGCGTAAGAGCTCATCAAAACTAATGGTTCTCTCTCGTAATCTCTTCTTACTTTCACTAGACACCTAGTGTTTTTCGTGTATACGTGTTTGTTTTATACCGTATTGTCTTTTTTTGCTTTTTGGTTAGATATAATATGTAAAATTCTCGGCGTATTTTATAATTGTAGTATAGAGATTTTGGGTACCAACTATAATACATTAAAGAAGTGGCTCAGCGGCAACGTCTGATTGTAAACACTAGGGTTGTGGAACGTGGGCCTGATTTCCACTCGGAGGAATTAATTATTATCATTTTCTCGCTCTGGCAACTTGGTTGTCGACTTTTGAGTGGCGAAACTTTGGGTGTTTGCCTTGGTGCCAGAGCGAAGAAATAGAAATATTACTAAATAATACTTTACGCCTCCGAGGGGGGGCGAACCCACGACTGTTGCGTTGCAGTCACACCCTGCGCCTCTGCGCCAAGACAGCACCACAATTTAAGATATACCACTACTAGTGGGCGCGTGCAGCTTCGCTTGCTTATTTGGACCCTTACGGGTGAATAAACCATGAAACATGTGTTCAATGAAATATTTTTAAGAGTCTCAATTTAATATTTTGTAAAAATCGGTGGCGATTTAAAGATTTTTCCATACAAACTTTCAACCCCTTATTTGCACCTTTAGGGGGAGAATTCTAGAAAATGATGAAACACGTGTTCAATTAAATACTTTTAAAAATCTAAATTTCAAATTTTATGAAAATCGGTGCCGATTTATTTTTCCATACAAATTTTCAACCCTTATTTCACCCCTTTAGGGTCAAAATTTTTCAAAATCCTTTCTTAGTGGATGTCCAGATTACAAAAGTAAACATCTGTCTAAATTTCACGTTTCTACGCACAGCGATTACGGCTGTGCGTGCGTCTTACCTCAGTCAGTGAGGACAAGTCCTTTTATATATATAGATAACGGGATACAGGGTGGCGTATCTGTTTATACTGCGGTTCATTGATGCTCAGATAAGGTATGATATTAATTCTCCACTCGTTCAAACAATAGTAGCGTCGCGTCGTTAAAATTATTCATAAATAAACCTTTGTCATCATGACCGCATGTGTGGTCGTTATTAAAGTATCAAATGACACTTAAATATTAATTAGAATAAACAATGATCCAGTTGCTTTTGTTTTATTTATTCTATGCTGAATTATTTTTTTTATTTGTATTGGTTAACTTATCGTAGTGATTAGTCGTCGTTGTGTCTGCCTGGGATATTATTTACTGTTGCCTCTATTGGCCCCTATAGCGACACCGGATTTTGTGGGAAGGCCTAGCAGAGCTCTACCTGGTTTCCATTCTATTTCTTAAAAAAGACACTCTTTATTATAAACATGTCAATACGTACTTGAACTTCCAATATCGTTCATTTTCTTTTTGTTTATCTCCTTATATGGATAAGGTTAGCAAGATCGCGAAATGTAAGTAGGTAGTATGATAACGCTATCATTACTTATTAATTATTAATTTACAGTAATGTTGCAATTTAACGATAATCTTTAGATATGCAAAGCTAATGTTTTATTTTGTCTTAGCTATAATAAATTATGTTGGATTATTTACTAAGAGCTTACACTGGGAGAAGAATTACAAATTTTTATTTATATTTATTATTAACCGATAAAATCTACAGATATTTTAACAATTAATTAACTACTCAAATTAATTGTATTATCGTGATATTTTTTAAATTAATTGTAAAAATACATTCATTGAAATAATTAAGTCCGTATTTATTTAACTATTCTTATCCCAAATAAAGTTTTTTTTGTAGTCTGTTATGTTGTTATTAAATGTAAATCGCAAAGACGTCAAATCTGGTAAAATATGTCAAAAATAAGACTCCAGACTTTACTTTCCATGGCGATATTAAATGTGCTCGAGTGTCACTCTCGAAACGCCATAATTGAAGAACTGAACTGAACTTTTACTTTCTAAGGTTCACGGTGGTAACAAGTTGTAAGTAACGTCAGTTACTAAGATTTGTAAGACTTGTTTAGCTTAGACTTACTTGCAATTCCCGTACTATCAACTCCGCAATGCAGATATGACATAGTCGACAGATTAAACATGTAATAAATACGTGTTATATACGATTATTAATATTTTTTCATTAGTTTAGATGTATTCTATTTTTATATAGAAAAAATCCTATATTTTTAGGCGGATAGACAACGCCCGAATAAAACTACTGGTATTTAAAAATTGAAATTTCATATGTTTTCGTAAGCAAGTGCATAGGGGCATTTTAAAAATTCCATTGGTAATGGAAAACATTTTTTATCCATTTTATGTCTCAAAGTTTGCCGTTCTTTACGCAAACAAAGTTGCGAGCGACGACTTGTCAAGTAAATTTCAGTGGATATAAATGTTTTAAATATGCCACGACAATGTCTGTTATAAATAACTATCTACATATCTAAATCTTTAATGTCTGACGTAGTCGGTTGTAACTTTTTTTTAGCTTCACGCTGTATCCTGCACATAGCAGAGTAGGCAGGAACCTGGGAACCTTGAACGTGGAACTTGGAACGTTTGTGCCCGCCCATTAAGACATTGCCGTTCCCCATGTTCCGCCAAATTTTCGAGGCATTGCATGTTGAGGGAAATAATAGTTCATTCCCCCAAATGGAACTACAACGGTCTCAATTTTTTTAAATAACTATAAAATTTCGTCGCAACGCAAGGTTCGAACTCGCGCTATACGGAAATCATTCTAGCCCATCATTCAGTGCTCAGAAGCACTAAGCCATATGTCGAAATTGTTTTGTACCTTTGTACAGAGAAAAATTAGTGACATCTTATTTTATCTACAAATGTGTTACAACCTATTATATCTTGGGGTCCGTGACGTAGCGGATAAGCTCCAAGAGCGTCGCCTGAGATTGTTTGGCCACGTCACGCGCCGGCCTAAGAACTATGTCGGATGCAAGTGCCTTGATATATCAGTTCCTGGAGTGAGACCTTCCGGACGCCCAAGGAAGCGCTGGTTGGATGTCGTGATGCAGGACATGAGAGCCAATGGTCTAACCACCGGGGACGCAAAATACCGTGCAAAGTGGAGTAGGTTGAGTAGGAGGGCAGATCCTGGCAATAGCCGGGATTAATGCCAGGAGGAAGGAAGGTGTTACAACCTATTACTATGATAATCCGACTAAAATGTCCAACTATACCTCTGTAGGCTAGAATAAAAAAAAAATCAAGCTTTTATTTAACTTGCCGTGTTGGTTGGTGTTTAAGAAATCTTGCAAGCTCATTTTGATCCACTTCTCAGTATCCTATTCAGCTGAAATTTGGATTAGGACCTCAGACCGTCTGATGACAATTAAATTGCATATAATCAATATCGTTGTTATTCTAAAATGGCGGACTACAAACTTTTACACAATTCACCTAATATTGATATATGATTTTCAAAATACATTATACAATAAAAAAAAAAGTTTAGTGCTAATTTTATATATTTAATGTATGTGTATTATTTAATTATTACGAAATTATCTAAGTAGCACGAAAAGACATTTTGTTGACACGTTGTTTTTTTTGGAAATAAATTTGTTCATTTAATTTGTTTCATTTGCATTACATTTCCTCTTGTAACACTTTTTTTTAATGACGTTATTAAATGTATTTTATTTATACATCCTGCTCATTTATACATCATACCTTTTTTATTTGAATCTAATCAGATGGATTACATTCTAATAAAAAATTTGCGTGATAATACAACAAATTTATTAGAATTTGTTCGCCATTTCTCGAGGCATTTAATGTTGAGTGGCGAAACTCAACGCCGCGCTTTACCAAATCGAGAGAATGTAAATAAAAAATATTTAATTTCTTCAAGAGGGAATCGAACTCACAGCCTTTTGCGTTTACAGTCGCACACTTTTGCCACTGCGCCACGGAGATCTAATAAATTATATAAAACTTTATGAAATATTCTCATATGTTTTAACATTAATATTTATTTATTATAAATGTAATCAGTAATAGAAAGGAAAGTTGCTTCCTAGTTAAAAATTATTTAACTTTCACTGTATACTAACCCTAACTGGCGATGGCCGAAGGAATCTTTGCCAAACGCAGTGTTCGCCGGTCAGCCGATAGATGGCGTTGCCAATAAAATTGTATTTTATATTTATGAATTAGTCAAAAATAGACAATTAATGAATGAATTAATTAATTTATTTTTTGCAATATTTGTGACTGTGTATTCTTTATTCCGCTAAATGACAATACATTGATATTTTTAAATATCACGCTAGGTAGAAATCCCACTTACATAGATACATATGCTGTAATGTTGTAATATAGAGTGGTGGAACTCAACGCCGCGCTTTGCGTTCTTAACACAAACATATAACGTTTGCAATGGCCTGCTTGTGTCCCTGGGTGTGGTCTTTTTTGTTAAAGATTAAAATTATATCAATTTCAGTGTGGAGTAGACAAATCATACCTGTGTAACTAATATTAATAACATAATAGTTATACGAATTTCAAAGAACCCATAATAAGAAAAAAAATCCAACTAAATCGAATTATTTTATAAGAGTACCATCGATAATTCGCACGTTCCCATCAATTTACCATAAACCAGCAGGTCTATAAAATATTCAGCGAGCGCCGCCGGTCGCACGCGTTAGTATGTAACAGTGTTGACCTGAATGTTTGTCCTTAACGCTATATGGACTGTAGATCTTACGGCCGTCGAAGTGCTATGGAAAATTTTACTGTGGTACCTTTGAGTAATTTTGATTAGTTAATTTGTATAGACAAATAAAAAATATAATTTCGTTTATTTTTGTAAGCCATCCGTTTTTCTCCCGACTGCTAAGGAAGGGTTATGATTTTGGCGCGTATCTTGTATGTAATATTCTTTATTGCCTCTACAGAACCGCTGAACGGATTTACATAATTGAGGTATCGTTGGAATCGTTTTAGCAGCCCAAGTGTATCAAATTCAAGAGCTCAATCCGAGGATTTCAAAAATATATTATCTAAAATATTTAAAAAAAAACAAAAACCCCGACTGCATAAAACTAAAAAGAAAATTAACAAGCCCAATAGTTTATCAGGAGTAACAGTCGGGACCTATAAGTAATTCTTCAATCAATAAAATGTTTACCAGGAACCCCACATAATTAAAAGAGTTTTAATCATCAAATAAGCAACAAACAGTTAATTATTATTTTAAAAAGATTATATATTTCCTTTATATGCAATGCACGGTCTCTCGACTCTTAATTAAGACGCTACGATGCATCTCTTTGACCTCCACACGTTCCCATGGTCAGTGTCTTGTATCTAAGTGCACTTTATATGCACAGAAATTACTTAAAATTTTTATGAAGTTTCCTTTTTTTGAATATACCTATGATTTAAATATTTTTTTATTTGTCTTGGACATCAGGCATTATTTAGGTTCTTTGGCGGGTGTTTGGAAACACTAGAATTTCTCGAAATTGCTGTAGGTATGGGAAAATATGATATTTTACGTTTTGTTATCCAAGCAAATAAATTGCCGATATTTCATAACAAGGAAGGCATTACTCAATCAGTCTTGATTTATTTTGGATTTTATTAGTTATTAGCATATAATACATCGAAGACGCATATTATTTAAAAAAACGTTGTTTGATTATGAATAGAATTAGTTTGATTTAATAAAATCTAATATTATTTATAAAATAATTTAATTATTTTTTTCTATTATACAGGTAAGTCGGTAAATAATGGTTTCACCTCAACACCCTTCAAAGTGACATGTGAGTAAGTACTAAAAGTGACCTTCTAGCAGTTCGTGTATTACGTCCAGTCCAAAGTTCTAAGTGTGGGAATCCAGATGATTCATAGAAAATGAATGATCTAGATTACTCTTTTGCCATTTTTTTGTTCAGAAAGACAAAACCTAGTGTAAAAATACTCCGTTCTCCATGTACAGAATAATCTCCGAAATACTGCGTGTTCGAGCAATTCGACGTCGGTCTTTATCCCTAGAGTGTAGAAATGAAAATAATTCTTTCTCACATGCGGGCATTGAACCCACAACTATGGCCTTTCCTGTGAGACTTTGTGCCGCTACGACTTGGAATCTTATACAAATAATAGCAACATATTTTTTATAACGTGCAAATTAATGTTTTTATAAATAAAACTTAACCCTGATTGACATATTACATAGTGGTTTAATATTTTTTATACTTATTGATATTTAAGAATTCACAAAGCGGTCTTTCAAATTGAGTTACTATCAAGTGTTTGTGTATTTTTTATTTTTTATTTTTGTTAAATACATTTATAATATTAGTTTCCAAATTGTGATTATTTACCTCAATGAATGTTAGATGAATAATTTATTTATTTGGTGTCACGCTTTAGGTACCCCGTACATAGCATGGTAGGCAAAAGGAAACTAGTGTCAACATACTCCGTTCCCCATTTTCCACTGAATTTTAGTGGCATTGCGTGATAAGTGACGGAGCTGAACGCCGCACTTTTCCTCGACATGAGAGTGAAAATAGAAATATTAGATATTTAATTTCCTCAAGTTGGCGGAAATTAAATATCCAATAGTGGATTAAATATAATATTTATTAATAATATTTTGTAGCCTTAATTTTTGGAAATAACTTTTTATTCAAATGCTCTGTAATACTGAAAATATTAATTACTACTTGTAGTTTAACTTAATCCCGCATATAGCAGGTTAGGGAGAGGAATCCTCATGTTGATACACTATTCTCCACTCACCGTATAATTTAATGAATACCAATAAAATTTTTCAGATAGCTATACTGATAAGACAATGTGAATACAGCTTTGCGCTGCCGCGAGCCAGTTACTGGCGGTATTAATAAACGGTTCATATTGTAATTGTGCTTTAGAGGTCGTTAAACAGGCCGGGGCACTTGTAACATACTCGTATGTGGTACATTATAGAGTGTGATCGAGAATGTTAGCACGCGATACTATTTACATGGAGTGGATAAGTATGCTATAGAAATGTAGTAAGAAATTATCGTTATTTTTTTAAAAAGACGTTATTATATTAAATTTGCGCCAAAGTCTAGAGTATGAATTAATTTCTCTCTGTTTATGTTCCGACATTAAATATAAGATATATCGGGCAACGGAGAACGGAATGCCTTAACACAAGATTCCCTCTGCTTACCTTGCTGTATGCTTATTTTTTTTAATTAATTTTGATACACGAGCGCAGTATAAATAAATTTCTATAGACATATTCGTTTACAACAATATAGATTCTCTATGTAGTCGGCATACGTCATAGACTCGGTGACGCAAGCCACCGTCACGAATGCGAGTATCATCTAATTTTACATATCAAAACGACTTTGTTCTCAGAACGGTTGATCTTAATTATTTCAGACTACGTTTGCAATCCTTAATGTGCCTCACGAAGCGAAACAAAACATAAATATTATATTAGTATAATTGCTGTAAATATGGCTGTTGAATGTGTATAGAATATGTATGGGAAAACGTCATTAGGTTAGAATAAATTATTTTTACTATAATTATGTCGCGTTTTATCCGAAAAAGCGACACCCCAAATTTTTTGTCTCTAACCCTCATAGTATAGTACGTAACGATCATTAACTTTAAAGTTTATTTTCGGGGTGTCTATTGAAGATATCTTTATGAAATTTAAACTCAACGTGGTTATCCATAAGCTCATTAATTATACATACTATTTTTTGAGATTTTTGGGGAAATTATAAGTTGTAAAAATTTAAAGTTTATTCTTTGAGGACGTTTTTTTGTCCCACCCCGTAAATTGACACCTACATTTCCAACATTTCTCAAAGTGTCATTCAGATTTAGTCTTTTATATTTACATACTATAAGTAGTACATGGTTCAACAATTTAAAACACGGTTAACTATGTTTTGTAATATTGCAATGCTATTTATGTGTCTTTTTTATGGAAATACATTTATTTGTACAATTTGCGCGACTGAAATTACGATTTATTCTCTTATCTATCCTCTAACATAAAAAGTATAGAAAACAGAAACAAAGATAATAACAATATTCTTAAACATAATTGATAAAAGTTTTATCGAAAAGGAAAAGGAAATATTTATTTTGGACACGTATAAAAAATTAAGGTAGCGGGATTTGAACCTGCGCCTCTTGGAAACCATCCACTTGGACGGTCGCCAAGTCCTGGGTTCAAATCCCGCTACGTTCAAATCCGTATACGTTTTCTAAATAAACATTTTCATAACAATTTAATAATAGCACTATTACAGAAAATACTATTTTATAAGTTGTGTGTCTTCTGCCAAATTGTGTCTACCACGTCATGGACCGTCGATGACGCGGGCCTACGTCATGCGTGTTTGGTCTAAATTTGTTAGATCTATGCAAATTCCGTAATATACATAGTAAGTATATTTGAGCCTGCAGATGCATAGGATCATCATAGGATTGGAGATTTGATTCTCACAGAATGGATTGTTTTCATTGGATTCCTGGCTCTGGTAATAGGACGAAGCGTGGTGTTCTGTTCCGCCAATCGACTCAAGATGTCTTCATAATTGGTAGGAACTCGAACCGATAGCTGTGGAGATAAATGCTTCAACATAACATATACATTATATACAAATACCTATGGGTTAAGGGTTAACAATGTAGTAGGTATAACAGTTTAATAAAATAGTTACTATTTATTTCTTAGTAATCACGGATATAGATAAAACAGCTACTATTGAATATAACTTCTATTATTTTATTTTCCTTAATACGTGTACCTTCTTAAACTGTTGTCTTAAAATTATGCCATTTGTCTTAATTCTTTCGTTTAAGTTAATGAAAACTTTTATACTAGTTTCTAACTGCGGTTTCGCCTGCGTGGTCGAAAGGATAATAATTAAGAGTTGTGTATGACACATGACACAAATTGAGTGCCCGAGGTAACTTTTACGTACAATTTAGTATATCTTTATAGCCTTTATAGATTAATTTTACTATCCAATACAAGAATAAATTTTCAACTCCAATTTATTATGTGTGACTATTTATATAATGAAATCGCTCTGGTGTTAAGCAAAGCACGGCGTTGAGTTCCGCCCCTCAACACGCAATACCTCCAGAATTTAGCATAAAATGGGAAGCGGAGTGTCTTAACTAGGTTACTTCTGTCTACTTTGCTACAGGCGAGATATAGCACGAAGCTGGGGTAAACAACATTTGAAAAAATGGTTAGATTTGAGCATTTAATCTAACAAATTGTTCAAATTTATTATATAAGTATAGTACCTACTAAAGATTTTGCAAATTACATTATACATAACAATACGAAATAAATAAAATATGGCAATCAGGTTAATAGTCTCTGTCCATAATAAGTTTTTATAAAGCAATCACACTAATTCGAAAAATAATTGAATTTGATATTTTATTATTGGTAATAATATTGTTTATGGTTTAACAAAACCGTCTTCGTCGGGGCACAAAGTCGTGTGACTCTATACGCAATGGTTCTGGGTTCGATCCCTACTGGGGGTAATATTTATATTTATTTATTCATTTATTTGTTTTTTTTCATTTATTTATGTACCAGACAAGAAAGAAAGTACAGAAAACTTATAACTACAGAAAAAATGTGTACAATGGATAACTTAACAAGAAAAGCTGAAAGCCCCCTACAAGAAAAGCTGAAAGCCCCCTTCCCCCCATAACTACCAATAAAAATGCTAAAGCGATAGCCGCCTGCCGCATACCAATTGCATTACACGCTCACGAACTTTCGATTTATTTAATGCTTTAAACATTTTCTGCTATTTAAATTGGTAAACTGTACACCCACCATGTAAAATGATTTTTGCTAATCACTATATACAAGGCGCGCTTTGTTATCTCACAGTTGTCGTTTATGTCTGTCCGTTTGTTTGTATGTAATGTAAACTAGGAGAGACATTATGGATGTTGTATACAGAATGTAGTCTTTTGATTCTTCTTTTATTTCTATGTGTAATCATAAGGAACAGCTATTTAGTTTCTCTTGTTTCTTTTAATTGCACCCAATTGTTATTTTATATCTTTTCTAATATTGACAAATTCACGTTTTACACGAGTAGTCAGTAGTAGTACATAGTGATGTAATTATATTTTCCACTCACTTTCCGTTAGGGCACTAAAAAGGACGTTGTGAGGCAATAAGACATCGTCTGACTGCGAACGAGGTGTGAGGTCGATTCCCACTTTGAGAAAAGAGTTTCTTTAAACCAGATTTACTTCTGAATTCTCTACTTTTTAGAGGACTATATACAGAACTATAAAAGAAAATCTTGGTTGGCGGGAAGCGGATGGGTACGAAAAGCTGAGGATCGAGTGTGGTGGCGAGAATTGGGGAAGGCCTATGTCCAACAGTGGACAAAAGATAGCTGTTGATGATGATGATGATGATGATGAAAAGAAAATCTAAATGTTAATACTCTAACAAAATGATTAGGTACTGAAAGGTGATTTATAACATTTGGCATTTTTTATTTTAAGTTTTTTTTTATTTGAAAAAATTACAGTACTTAGTAATATTTTAAAATCAATTAGCTTCACGCTGTTTCCCGCACACAGCTGGGTAGGCGGAGGTAACCTAGTGTTAAGACAATCCGTTCCTCACTTTCCGCCGAATTCTGGAGACATTACGTGTTGAGTGCCGGAACTCAACGAGGCCCTTTGCCTCGACAAGCCAAGAAATGGAAATATAAACATTTCATTTCCTCGAGTGGAGATCGAACCCACAACCAGTCGGCTTACGCTTTGTGCCCCTCAAGTCTGGCCTCGTTATTATTATATTTTTAAATTATTATAACCATTATGTACACGTAACAATTATATTTTTTTCTTACCTTTATGTAGGGTTTTGAAGGCAGAAAAAAACAGGTTTTTTGGAACCCTCAAAACCCTACCCCCCCCTTAAGGCAGCAAGACATCTTTCATATCTTGTGGTTTAGGCAGTATACTCCTATGCCAGTATATTGAGTACCTACCTATAACAATTAAACAGGCTATACAAAATAAACCTTAGACGAATTTATAAACACGACCACCGTAGTAATTTCTCTGAAATCAACGCGTCTTAATATCAACGTAGGTGTTAATACAATAATACAAGATAGGTAGAGTGTAATCTAGGGGCACTCCTGTTACGACTTTCCAGCCAATTATCAAAACTTTCGTTCTTTCTTCGTTACCAGAGAAAGGAAATAAAATAAATAATTCCGCTGCGCGGGACTCGAATCCACGACCGTATCGTTTTCAATTACAGGCTGTGCCGAGACGGACACAATTAATTACTCATATAAGTCTACTACTACTACTACTAACTCGGAATACTGTTCAATGTTTATTTTCCTTCAACTGCGCCGCCATAATGTTAGACAAGTTTACCATAATTTATCACACAAATAAACAAACTCGAAGCAGGTAAGGTACAAGATGGGAATACAGAGTAGTATTTTCGGAGATTATTCACTTTGACCTTGTCATGTTGCATATATTATGTAAATATATGGCGGTAGGCCGAGAAAACTTAGTGTTAAGACACTCCGTTCTCCACTTTTTGTCCGCCGTATTTTCAAGACATTACTTGTTGAGTGGTCAAACTTAACGCTGCGCTTGCCTGAGTATATACATCAGGAATCTACAACCGTCGTGCTTAGAGTCAGATGTTGCGCCACGAAAGCCTCTATCCTTTTACTAATTGATTAAATTATTTCATTGGCTTAATGAAAGTAATTTGGAAACATCTAAATAAATCAATTTTCTAGTATCAAACGTTAAACTATAAAAAAAATATTGCTGCTTTTATTTTATTTTCGTTTATCTTGATGTTAACTAATAGGTATATCATCTATTTATGTATAATTCTATAAATATGTTTGAATTCATTATATCGCATTGTGGGATCAGTGAGAACTGAGAAGCCACTCGAAGTCTGGCCGTCTGGCCGGCCGATACAAATTACAACGTTTATTTTAGAACGCCGCGGCGCGATTGTAGAGCGCCAAAAATTCACGTAAACATGCCGCTTACGAACTTCAGATTTCCCGCGAAAATATGACAATTTAGATTTTTTTTAAATTATTCTTGTGCTAAGTAGTGTGTGCAATGTGCCGGATACGTTATAAAGGAGTGTGTGTGTTATAAGTGGTGTGTGTTTTAAAACTATCTATATGTGATGATATAGGATTTAACAATAACCAAAATATCTGTAAGTTAGTTATATATTCATAATAACTAAAAGTTAGGGTTAATTGAATGCAAAATGAAACTGAAATGTTGATAAACAATACTTCTTGTCCTCTTGACAGTGCTCTTCCTCGGTCAGTTCCTGAGTTCATAATGCAGGTCTAAATTTTATGATGATGTGACGCGTAGGTAGTCTACGTCGTTTATCTCTTTGCTGTAAGTTCGTTGACATCCGCATCTCTTAATACTACACTTGATCTCCACTTATCCTATTCATAGCCTAGGTCTATCTTAAAATAAACAAATAAATAGTTGCTTGTTGTTATACAGCTTTAAATTTGTACGAATTACTTCGCTTAGCTTTTAGTTAAGTACAGCTTTGGTTAAGTTTAGTTAACTTTTTTCTATTTGATATACCTTTAACTTTAATGGATAAGAGCAAAAATTGCAATACCTCAACAAAAATGTTTATATTTATATATTAAAAATTTATTATTAATTACGTAAAATAAATCCAGAAAATATTTTTCAAGTCCATTTTACCTGTTTTGATAAAGATTCTATGAAAGAATCTCACTTAATACTTCTCAGAAGTTTCACTGGCATCTAAAATTTTTGAAACAAGACTGGTTTTTGTTGTATTAAAGGCCTCGTTGTGACATGAGTAAAAAAATAATAATGCAACATAATTACTATGTACATAATATATTGACTTATAATTTTATTTATATGAGAAACGGATGAATGGAGGATAAACTTGTCGTGATAGTATTTTATAACTTGTATATAAGATATATAAGATATATAATATACAAGATGATATCTTTAATAATAAATAAAACTTTAAAGATAAGCAGAGAGTATGTAATAAAAAAAAATTCAAGTTTTTTTTGAAAATATAACTTCCAGCTTGATAAAATTGAAACATGTGTTGAAAAGGAAGTATACTCCATATTTTGCATAATCTACATAATAACTGGAAAAAATGGAAAACGTCAAAAACATTTTCAAACGAAACACGAGCCTGCAACCACCGTGTATTCCCCAGGTGCAACCAAATTGTGCCATGATATCATCAGCTAGTTAATAAAATAACTAGTATTAGTTACTGAGAATTGTCTACGATTGAATATAAATGGATTCGCTTCCTTTCATTCTTGAACGTAGATTCTTCACCAGGTTTCAATTACACGTCAGGGGGGTAGCGGCCGTGTTTGTCAGGCGTCGTTATTTACGATGCAACATGCGAATTGTACCTTTGTATTTGTTTTGTAATACAACATTGTGAAATTTTTGTAAGAACATTTTTTGGCACATGGCGAGACGACCGCAAATTTTTTTGCATTCTACTTAAGCACCCGGCAGAGTTGCCCAAAACTAAAATTTTCTACCTTTATTTTCATATAGACTCAATGCAGTTCAAATCGGTGTAGAGCTAAGTTTATTTTTAAACCCGCCACGCCGTTCCAATGGCATGTAACAGGTGTTGCTTTCACAAGATTGCATATATTGTCCAGGCAAAGGATTGAAGGAAAGAAAATGAGGTGTGCATCACACCTTGAAAATAATTTCCATCACAATTTACCCGTTAAACAGCCCACAACCTGCGCAGGCGCCGGTTGTTACGTATCAAGTCAGTGTCACTCTGGCCGGCGTCGCGGACGGACGTGTTGACCTCGCGCGGAGCACGTGTTGTTGTGAGTAAATAAGCGTGGACAATTTTGTGTCAATTGAACCGGACTATAGTGTGTGTGCTAGTTGGTGTCAGACACGTTGGATTGCTCGAGCGCCTAGCGCAGCTCGATTCGCTACACGATTTGCCGCGCTATGCCATTGTTTATTTTGACGACGTAACGTATTTTGGATCTTATTGTTATGTATACTATCGAAAACATCGACACCATTTACTCTATTAATCACTGATGTACTAGTGTCTACAAGAACTAAACAAAAATCTATTCTCAGTATAGATGAAAAACAAACGAAAAAAATTCCCCGAACGATTAAAACAATGAGTACGATGACTGACAACAGGCAATGGGAGCGCGGGCGTGTGTAATGATTTTATTGGCGGCATCATTATCAATGAGTTAAATAATAACCTAAATTGTATCATGAGTAAGCTTCAAACGTTCAATTCAAGTAGAATGTACGCAACAGTTAATATAATAATTAAGCAATAATATATATGCGCGGTGTTGAGTTACGCCATTCAGCAAGCAATGCCTTCAGAATTCGGCAGAAAGTAAAGAACGGAGTGTCTTAACACTATGTTCCCTCCGCCTACCCTGCTGTGTGCGGGATACAGCGTGAAGCTTATCTGATTACAAACGTATATTTCATTTTTATTCGACATGTGTAGAACATTTCTGTTTATTAATGAATCATTTTATCGCACTGCTTGAGGTTCTGGGTCAAAGTCAACCTCTCCAAGGTGTATCCCTCTCGACACTTGAGACCCTGTCGATTGGCTTACTTAACACCGTCTAATACTAGCTCAAAAGGTTAAATTGTGTTTTAGTTTTTCCTTATAAAACGTTATTTGTACATTTCTCCATTCACTTCTCAGTTAGAGACTTCTTAAATCAATGGGATGACGTTATTTTTAAATAATAACATTCCCCTAAAAGTATTTGACTCGACAATTATAACAATTAGTCCACTAAGATATCATTAAATGTAACTATGACAGGATAGCGTCTCTTTACCCACGTGTCGTTAACTGTTAATTGTTATTTTTATACTTATTCTTTTAATTACAGGTAATAATTTTTTGCACATTCATAACTAAAATTCACTAAATCAAATGTGATGTATTTGTATGCGGAAATTGAATTACTTTTTTTAGTTCGAGAACAATGATTTAATTATATTTTTTATACCAACCATACTCTACTATTAATAGAGTTAAAATTTAAATAGGATTCTCATAGAGGAATGTTACGGAATATTTTGTAGTTAGTAAACTTGAACCTGTGTCGTTTTGGATAACAAGTATCAAGATAACAAATATTAGGAACGGACAGTCTAGGTAAAGGCTGTACGGTCTTAACCTGCTCGTTATTTGTGTAACCACTTGTAATTTAACTTATTTTAGGATTTTGTTTAGTGTTTTTAACAATAATTATTAAGTGAAAATACATGCAACGTATACCTAAATTTATAAGGTATATGTAGAGTATCGATTTAAATAACACTATACATATGTATATGGAAGGTACGTCCCCATATTATTAACATTATGCATACATATAGCCCATGTATGTTATAAGCACTCGTAAACTCGATTTTTATGTAAAATTGAGCGTATCGCGTATCTTGTTTCAAAATTGTTTTTGTTGTATCCAAAAAAAAATCCTTTTAATTTCATTTACTTACAGTACCTATTTTTATTTATTATATAGATTTATTGTGCTTTAGATATGTTACTATATTAAATATTATAATTAGCAAATAATAAATATTCCAAATAATATTTTATATATAAAAATTGTTTACAAATAAGATGCTCCGTCCTGTATCGGCCTTTCAACACAAATTGCGTAGTTAGGTTACGCCCCCTCACACACAAATCTTTTTAGTTTTATTTTAGCTTCACGTTTTATTCCGAATATGAAGGGTTAACAAAGTAAACCTAGTGCTTTAAAACTCCGTTCCCCACTTTCCAATTCTTGGGATTTCCCGTGTCGAGTGGCACAGTAGGTATAACGCCGCGCTTTTTCTTCTTAACAGAGTAAGGAAATAAAAAGAATTCATTCCCCTGAGTGGAAATCGAACCCACAACCATCGCATTTACAGTCAGCTAACTTAAATCTCGTAATGTAGTATATGATTCTTCCTATATTTTTGTTTTGTTTCTATTATAATAATCAAAAACGAATTATATATGTCTTTAATTATGTAAAATATTAATTCACACGTGATAATAAAAAAAAATTAGCAACATTTTGTTTGTGACTTTTATTGCTTTAATCGTTTAATGGTGTCTGACGTTATCACATTTTTATAGAAAATTTAATTTAAACTATGGAACGTTTAAACGCCAGAATCTGTCTCTAGAAGTCATGGAGGATACCTTGATTTAATTTACTAACATTAGGATTCTGCCAATATATTATGTATAATTTATCAATTATCACAGAGTCAAGAAAACAGAAGAGGAAGAGTGAATTTTCACTTCACATTGTTTACGTGGACTATTATGGAATATCCCGTTTTTACCTATTCTCTTTGGAATCTACCTTTCTTTCTTGTTACGCTTGTGCCCCTGTGCCCTGACCTCTCTAAAAGCCAAACTTCTTATATTATAATATAAATTTTAAATAATTTTATCAAAACAATATTATACCTCACATAGCCAGAATCAATTAAAATAACATATCTATGATTCAGTTTACCAACAATCGCTACGAGGTACAAAGTAATTTTAATTCCTTATCTACATATATAAGATTTAGCTCGAAGTTTTGCTTAAGTTTCGAACCGTGGTAAATCTCCTTGGTTCCGTCATTTTGAGAGTTATGCGTTAAAGATTTCTATTGCGCTATAAAATCAGAATTTACAAGAAATAGTTATTTAATGAGTACATTTATGCTAATAATGGCGCTAGTTGGATTCATATATTTAAATTGGAAGTAGAATTAAATATTTTGTATCTGACTGAACACGACGGTTGTAGGTTCGATTCCAACACAAGGGAATCAATTATTTTCATTTCCTCGTTCTGGTGATAAGAGAAAAAACGGCATTGAGTTTAAGATTTCGAAAATTTGGCCAAAACTGATAGAGAGTTTCTTAACACTAGATTCTCTACAACCTTGAGGTTATAAAATTTAGGTACTTACATAATATGTACTTATATAGGTCTGCTTTAGTTTTATTACCCCTTTCCGTAGTGTATATTTTAGAGTTAGTATACCCTCGAATCTCGATTACAAAATAGTAAACGTTTTAGTAATTTTTAATAGTGAAACTGAAAAGTAACATAGTAACATTGTAAGCGTAATTAATTCAAAATTAAGCGCAATTTTAACATAACAAGTGTTCATTGGTTCACGATAATCGTAGAAAGTAATTTTAATTAGAAGTAATAGGTGAACGTAAATGACATTTTTTATATATTTTGTCTGAATATAAAGAAGAAGTTCACTTTATTTTCCATTTTTTACCGATTGAACTGGTACTGGGTGGCGAAACTCAACGCCGGATTTCTCACGGATCTTCATTAAGGAAATATTGGTATAAAATATATTTATAGTAAATATAAAATATATTTCTTAGTTAATCTTATTTAAAACTAGCTTATAAACAGGGGTTAAAGTCCATTGTAACGCATTTGATTGTAAACGCGACGATTATGAGTTTAATTCCCATTCGGGGGAATGAACTATTCTTATTTCCCCGTCTGGTAATAAGATTACCTCAATTCTCGGTTCCCTCAACTTGCCCTGCTATATGCGAGTGCTAGTGTGAAGCTTTTTTAATATTCGTAAATGTATGTTTCTAATACAATTTTTAGTTCCACTACAAGACGTAAGACGCATTATTATATCCGGAGATCGATTATCGTATTATAGTAATAAATCTCTTTACATGTGTGTACTTGACCTTGATGGTGATTGCATGATTAGTTGCAATTTTTACGGTTGCATTTGTTCCTATTGTTTGTTTGCTATAGCTAGCTGAGCTGGTCTTATGTGAGTGTGTGAAACTGAGATTTCTCTTTAATATTACATATGGTGTTGGAGGTGGAGACCAGTCATGGCGCAGGGACACAAAGTGGGACGGTAAACCGATTGGTTGTGGGTTCTATCCCCACTCGAGGAAATGAAATATTTATTTAAATTTATATTTCCATTTTTTCGCTCTCTTGTCGAGGCAAAGCGCGTCGTTGAGTTCCACCACTCAACAGGCAGCGTGAAACTGATTATGGTGTTCGAATTATGTTGCATGTGTAATTTTTCTTGTGGTCTTCGTGGCGCAGCTGATTATATACACGATGACGACGGATACCACTCAAGGGAATGAATCATTATTTATTTTTATTTTCCTAAATGCTAATAAGACAATGTCTCGAAAATTGGGCAGAAAGTGAGAAGTGCGGACTTTCTTAGCTTACGATATAATTATAATGTATGCAACCCGGTGTCGATAGGATGTTTCTGGTTGTATTTATAACAAGAGAAGGAATAATTTAAAATAGGTATTTTCACTTTGATTTATATAGTACTGTTTACAAAAAAAATAAGAAAAGCAAAAGAGACATTGGGAAGATATCTGAAGGACTGTTCCGTGACACAAATAGCTATTGTAAAGCAATTTCTTCTTAGTTATAGAATTGTGATTTGCGCCGGCGCATTCGTTTAACGATAATAATAAATCAACCTTTAACTAGATTTCAAATGAACAATATAAGCTTTACGCGGTAATGTAACGAGTGACGTAGGTTACATTATTTACATACAAATAGTATAGTAGTTATATTGTAATTTGGACGAAGCTGGATTTGAACTGCATTCTTATGCGACGTTGCGCGTAGCACTCAATGCACAAAATCCATCCTTGAAAATTCCATGAAAAGTGGGGAACGGAGTGTCTCAACACTAAGTTTTCTCGGCTGTTCAACTAAATTAAAAAATATTATATGCGTGTAGGAATCTATATGATATATATTAATACTTGAAAAAAAAATATTTAGGTAACCCTAAAAACATTTTTCTTTAAGAAAACTGTATGAACGGAGGATTATGAAATCAGGCACAGGTATAGTTTATGTAGAGAAGGATTGCAGAATACTAATATATATTTTTTAAATAATGGATAAAAAATACATTAAATAAATAAAGTAAAAATAAGATACTGCGATAACTTTGATAATACACAGTTTTGTAGAAAATGATTATGTCACGAGTACACGTTGCTATGGCAATGTGTATTTCACGCTTCAAGAGTCCCCTTGTTAAAATAGTTATGTGTAAATTAAATTTTAAAATGTTATAAAATACTTATCATCTAAAGTTATTTAACTTTCTTATAAAACCACTTTCTTGTTTATAATGTTATCATAATTTTCAAGGCAAATAATTATCATTTCATGTAAAATAGAGTAGCTATTGCGTCACATTACTCATAGATTCTTAAATAGTAATTCTTATATTTCTCAGTTCGGTAAATTTGAGATAGTAATAGTTACGTGTAGCTTAAGATAGTCCATTGGACCATCCTAAGGTGGCGGAACCTAACGCTGCGCTTTTCCTTGGCAAAGTGAAAAAATTGCAGAATATCAATGTACATAATAATTATAGTACGTAGGAATCAAACCCAATACCTTCTGACTCATTCATATACTGGTCTCACTTCGCCTCGATGGTTTCATCGTCTCCTATTATTTACTTACAAATTACTAGGGGACGAGACTTGGAGGGGAACATCTTATAACACATTGTTACTTTGAGTAGACGCTTTGTAAAATGCATTTAATACAATCGAGAAATATCTTGGCTATTGCAATATACACAATTAGTTTGTTAATATTTAATTGTTATTTTAAATGTCATTCTCACAATAAGATTTATGAAAATTAGAAGATAAAATTTTTATATAGTATATTTTTTGGTATAGGTGATAGACAAATGCTGCTTCACGATGTGTTCGCCTGTAGCAGGGTAGGTAGAGGTGAGACACTCCGATCACAATCACCGCCCAATTTTCGAGACATTGAATTGTCTTGTTACTAGAGAGAGTAAATGAAAATAAATAATATGCCCGAATAGAAATCGAACCTACATAAGTGAATGCTCTAATAATTATTATTTAGAGCATTCTATAATTCAAGCAAAAACTTGAATTCATGTGTTATAAATACAAAGTAAATTATGTTGAAAATCGGAGTAGACAGAGTTAATACACTCTATTCTTCACTTTAGTTGGAATTTAGAATCTTAATTAAAAATAAAATGTTTCATTTCATTTGGTCATAATCAGTACCGCATAATTAAGTAACATTTACTCTATTTTTATGTATGTACTTGACACGTCATCGAACCCGCATTTGTGTTATTAATAACAAATATATGTATATGTATACTATGGCCATAATGGCAATTGCAGGAATTCCTTTAAAAACCTTGTCACAATATGGGCTTTTATTACTTTAACACAATTCTCTCGAATCCTGTCTAATATAAAATTTACTATTACTCATATATTATATAGCCCTTCATTACTTCTTCTAGAATAGTTGGCCTACTATAGAAAATTTTCTTTTCTCTTAAATATCTCCTTATAATTGCAATACAAATTTACAAATTTATACAAATTAAATTAAAAAATTAAATTACAAATTTATACTATACGTACCTATATTTATGTGTGTATGTACATTGTACTTGTGCGTATGTACATCGCCCCTATTGACTCGATTTTAATGTAAAAAGGGTGTCAATTGACTTGTCTTCGCTGCCAGCACCAATTTATGATCAATCATGTTTATTAGAAACTAATATACAGATAGTAAACTTTTAGTGAGAAACTTTAGCATAATTTTATAAAATAACTGACAAATAAAAAAAATATGTATTAACGTAAGTTTAACTGCTCCATAGGTGGTGGTCAGTTAAGTCAGTTGAGGGTCCCTGAATATGAATATAATGCGTCCCTGCGGAACCCCACTTTGAGTTTTGAAAACCTCAGATTCAACCCCGTCTATGCGAACTTTCGCGGTATAATCTTCATAAAGTCTCCTTACGAGATAGTTCAGATGTCGTCGCGCACCCATTAGTGATAGCACCTCCCATAGCCTATCCCATTTAACGGTGTCAAATGCTTTTCGACACAAAGTATATAAACAGCGAATTATTGAAGTCGCTGAGCAATCTCGGGGTTTATATATGCCTGTAGTAGTCTCATATTACGTATGTACAGCAAAATTTTCGAAGTCCTCCTATGTTTAAATAAAAAAATAGATATCTGAAGCTATATTCGAACAAGTTTAATGCCAGCCTCTGACTGGTATTTTTGGCTCAGTCTGTTAAATTTATGTACAAAAAATATTATACTACGCAAGTAATGACATAATATTATTTGTATTTCATTTTAATAACCTTTATTATAAGGAATGTTAAATTTAAATAGTTATATAGGTTCACGTTTGGCATCCAGCGCTTTAATTGCGCTTAATTACTAATTAAAAATATAATGCGACTGATTGCCACCAGCACTCAGACGTACATACTGTTTTTGCCTACTTTTTTGAGGATCTCCAATAAAAAATATCGAATCGTTAGATTTTAAATATAATATAAGTAGTATAAAATATAAGTAAAGTGGTTTTATTTAGAATTGTTGTTTATTGTTGTTTCTACGTTCTGAGAGATGAGACGCGGCGTTGAGTTCCGCTACTCAACATCCTATGTCTAGAAAATTCGACGGAAATTGGGAAACCAACTGTCTTAACACTTGGTTGAAAATAATTTGCTTGCTTGAAAATAATTTGGTTCTATTGACGAGATTATTAACCAAAATGCCATTAGAAAAGTTCTCACAGGCATTTAATTCATGATTTCAAAGCTATGACGCATAAAGCCCTACAATTAACTATCTAAACGAGCTGAATTAACCTCGCTACCAACTGGCCGCGCAGTTTAACAACATTCTCATTGTGACCGCTGAAAATATTGTACTTTGTTTAATTTTTGTTATATTTGTATTATTATGTTATTTTTATGTTAGTGTAGGTTCGATTTTCATCTTTGAATTTGAGTTGAGATTGTTCAATAGGTAGAGTGAAATATGTCTATATATCTAGAAAACATTAGGAACTATTATATAATTATGAAATAATTATTCGAATTTTATAACTTTTAACAAAATATAAACATTCTTTCATATGGATAAATATGGTTATTGTACCATAACAAACTAATAACGCAATGAAAGTCGAAAGCACAACTAGTGTAAACATAATTTTGCAAGAAACTTGTCAGTCAGTCAGTCGTGTCAGTTTGAAACGAGCGAGTTAAGCCGTTTAGCTGACTGTCAGTATAGAGATTATGAGATTCGGATCTGTTACAAATGGTTTGTGCGCGGGTCACGGCCGCTGTTAATCAATGTACATAAAAAATGTGTGATTAATTGTCTTAAGATGTCTAAGATTCTATATCACTTTGAGTATAAATAGGTGGAAAGGAATTGTAGAGTGTTATTATGAATAACACTACAATTCCTTCCAGACTGAATCTAATATTAAGACAATCCGTTCTCCACTATCCGCCGAGTCTTAGAGGCATTGTGTGTGTAGGCGGAAATCCAATTAAAATCGAACAAGTGAAAACATTATGAAATAAAATTCATTACACCGACTAGAAATCGAATCCACACCTGTCGCGATTAAAAAGTTAAAAAAAATTACCATTAAGCCATACGTTTCTATTTTGTGACGTACAACTCATAGTGGTCACAGCGTTTGGACGGTTTCCGAAAGGCGCAGATTCAAATCGGGCCACGTAAAAATTTTATAAATCCAAATATATAATAAAAAAAAAGGAATGGCTTTACTTTCAACTTTCTTGTACTTACTTTTTTTTAAAAAAATCTATTCAATTAACAAAATCGAATAGACTTGAACTCAGGACCATCTAAGTAAATTCAATGCCATGTCTTATTTACATTTCAATAAGATATCATTTATTTATTTATTTAGTTGTATATTTTATTGAAGTTTAAATTAAGTGGAAGTTTTTTATACATATTTTACTAAAACATTGTATTCGCAGAACTCTATCGAGCGCATACAGACGTATAAATAAGTATGTTATATGTATAGACCTATGTCGTTTATATGTATAAGAACCAAACACATTGTCAGCAATGAATCATTGGAGGAAGCTGTGTTGTTTTATGGATTTTATATAATGCTTTTGTTTGTTCCGTTTATAGTTATTTTAATATCTTCCCTATTATAATATTTGGTGAGTTAGAACCATTGTGACGCCGTTATGGCGTTGTGGGACAGCGTGTACCTGTAAACGTGTTAGGTGTGGATTCGATGTCCATTTGGAATAATAAACTATTTTCAATTCCCAGCTCCGTCCAGACTAAAGTGCGGTGTTGAGTTACTCACGCGCGGCGTTATAGTAGTGTGACAAATAATATATAAATACGCATTTAATATACCTATATCAAATTTTAATTTGGTCGTAGTTACTATCTAATTTTTCTATTTCATCATAAACAATTGTATTTCGACATCTTTTATCTATTTCATAATTATGACGCAGTTACTTAAAATAATTTATTTAATTTTAATTTAACTAAATTAACAAAACTAAGATTTTAAGCCTCAAGACCTAAATAAAAGACTAAGTGATGAAGGATGATAAACGTCATAGTTACGTAAATGTTGATATCGTTATACGTTATGATTAAATTAATGTCTAGCCAGCAACGAAATTTGAACCCACGACCTCTTGCATAACGCCTCGCTTATTACTAGGGCGCTAGTTATCTAAGCGAATATTTTATTGAACTGTTTGTGCGACGGCTGTGGTGATTTCCACTATTTGGTTATAAAAGATAAAGCACGGCGTTTAGTTGCGCCGCTTAATATGAAATGTCCCGTGTAGTGAGCGAAAAGTGACGACATGGAGCTATAAAAATAGGAGGAGTTTTCAGAGATAACAAACCATTCACCTCTACGACAGCTTAATATTCTAATTATTGTGTGACGTTCGCAATATCTATGGTAACAGAAATAACTACCTATGTAATTATTATCGAGAAATTATTATTTTATTTAAAATAACATGACTCATTTACTCCATACTTAAACGCGTTACGCCCGCATTGATAGTACACATTTAAAGATAAGTTTTGCAAAAAATATTAACAAAAAGATTAACGTATTTATTATTTAAATATAAAATAAAGATAAAATGTATTTCTTCGAATAGAATTTGAACTCATACTCTATCATGTGGGTTCGATTCCCACACAACGCTTAATGATTCGAAAATGAGAGTGTTTTAACACTAGGTCTGCTGTATTCTGCCCCCTACGTATGTGGTATACAGCATGAAGCTGAAAGAGGACCACACCTATTTAATATAAAATTTATAATAAATCAGTTTTCTACAAACCAATCTCCCTTTCTTTCTCTAATCTACTTACTATTCAGAATTATCAATAAACAAATGTAATTTAAATTTCATCCATATACAGGGTGGAATTGTCAGCACCACTTTAAATGAAACCACAGCTTTAACTACTCTATATAAGCCTAATATAATTCGTAAAAAAATAATTCCCAAAAATAAAAAAGTTATTTTTCCAAACAAAATAAATAATAAAATTAACATTTTAAAATAAAACGCCATTTGTAATGTATAACATAGGCACGCACATACTTACCTGTCAGAGCGGCAACGTTGCACGTGAATGTGTGCGTCACACGAAATACAGGTATGGATAAAAATCGTGAAATGAAAAAAAAATCCTACGTCCAAACTGTTGAGCTACCTTGATTAATTTTTTTAGTTCTGCTGTGTTTGAAATATTTTATCCTATATGCAGTTTCTGTAAAAGAAGCGCTGCCTCTTCCACCCTGTATATAAAAGCGAATTGTCACTCATCACGAAATCTCAGAAACTACAAGTGCTAGGAATATCTAATTTTGCATAGGAGTTATTTATAGGACGTAGGTGCTCACTTAGACGGGAATTTGCAATATTCGACTTCTAAGGGGTTGTTTTTGGGGTTGAAAGTTTGTATAAAACTTCGTTACTACAAATGCTAGGAGTCTCAAATTTGGCATGGACGTCACTTATAGGACTTAGGTACTCATGGAGACAGAAATTAATAATAACGTTGTTCACGCAGGCGAAGCCGCGGGCGGGCCGCTAGTATTATATAATATGGATCTAAAGTCTCATATAAAATCGTTTAACATCTCAAATAATCTTATACTGACAGCATATTATAATGAAGTACTTAAAAAAATATTATAATTTTTCTATACACGCTTGACTGTTCACAACGAGTGTTTTTTTATCTAACTAAAACCCGACCAACTATTTAATCCCAGATATAACGGTAATCACATTTCAGTTCACATGACAAGTTGCAGGCATTGCTCTTAGTAAACATGTTTTAATTAGTGTCCTGAGTTCAATCCTCTTTAGCATAAGGTGTCTAGAATGTGTACTGGTAAAAATATGTACGAAATTATTATTCATAACATGAACGATGGAACGAATAGCTGCTCGCGGTTATACGGGATAAAGCGTGAAAGCGTGATTGTAAGGTACGTAAAGAAAATCTAAGGTTAAAAGTTTTCTACTTTCTACCCTAATTCGAGACGTAGCATAGTTTGTTGCGGAATTTAACGCCGTATTCAATCGGACTCAAGTGAAAATAATTTTAATATAACCTATGCACGAGTTAATTTATAATTGAGGTTTAAAACTTAGTCATTCGCGCCCCTTTGCGTCATAGTGATTTCTCATCAATCCGGGGAAAAGGCGGGTAATGTTATAAATTTAAATATTTCCTTGAGTGCCATTTTAAAACATAAAAATCGCTTTTATTCCAATCCATGGCCAAAATTGAGTTTTGCCACTCAACACGTAATGCTTCGAGAATTCGGCGGTATGTGTGAACGAAAAAATCTTAATGGGACACTAGGTTCCTAGGGTCCCTTTGCCTACCCTATTTTGTACGAAATACAGCGTAAAGCTAAAAAATACTATACAGTCGCTTAATCACTCTACATTTATTACCATAATCCATTATATTGCAAATGTTTTATATTTTTATCTTTGCAACGTTCGATTAGAGGTCCGTGACCCGTTCACTTTCTACTTACATACTCATATGTAGATCAAAATATATATACGTATGGAAGTGTCATATTTGGTTATTATTGCGTCAAAATTCTATGTTTTTTGAAAGTAATTGAAACAGTTCTAAGGTAAGGTCAATGAAATCATATTTAAGCTGGCTATTTATAATATGTATTAGATTTGCTTAAAAAGCTATGTAAATATGGAAACTCTGGGTGTAATACTAATTAGTATATAGTTCTGCCAGTCTCTTTAGACTTCTCTTTTGTTCTTAAAATAAATAAGTACCTATTAAAATTTCTTGTTATTGTCACCTCACTTCTTTCGCCATTCTATATGGATCCTACGTATATGCAGCGCACATCGCGCCTGTAAAAATATGTATGTTTTATACTATAAGATTCAGTCTCATATTAATTGTATATAAGAAAATATATCTTAAAGATTACGGCTCCTATTTGACGCGTGTACCTATATATTTATATAAGTACCTACATATAATATATAATATTTTTTAAACTATGCATGTTTAAACACCCTTATGTATGTAGGTATTTAAAGATCCAATTTTATAAACTAAAAACCATTTAAAATATGTAAAACGATCCTGCATGTTCCGGTTCAATAAACTGACTAAAACGAAATGTTGGCTACTTCATTTTGAAATTTTATATTTTGAAAGTCACTTCACTCACACACTCTTCAATCATTTTTAATTTTTTTTAGGATAATCGCACGCTCTCTACTTCTACGTCCATTTTGAAATATCATAGAGTTACACAGTGATTCGCTGTATAAACAATACATTTTCTTTATTTAATATATAAAATATATTTTAAAATATATTTAAAATATATTCGCGTAACTTAACGCTACGCTGCGCTGCGAAAAATACGCGCCTATACCTCTTATAAATGTTTTTTATCTACAATAATTTTAAACAAATTTTACCTCTCCATTGAAAATAGTGACTGAAACTACTTAGTTTCATTCGTAATTACCCACGTAATTATTCTTTTCCTGATCATTTACTTAAATGTTTTTTAAGGGTCGTTTGGCTCGTTTAAATTATTATTTTTTTTTGTATTTACTTAAATTGTCTAATTTTAACGAATTATCGTATTTTGTTGTTGTTGTATAAAAATGTGCTATGTTTTGGTGCGTACAAAGATATTTAGAAACAAAAATTATAATTGTATACAGGACCTCGTCATTTCGTTTATTTCCTTTTTAGGTAAAGGGAACCTATTAAGACACGGAAGGATAAGCTATATAATATATAACCTGTACCAGCCTGTATCATACCCGACTTTTAGGTATTTCAATAAGACCATAGTAAGACGTTAAAAATAAATACATACAAGAATGTAGTACTGCCTCTTTGTGCGAAAACATAGTTTGTCTTAACATAACTCGATAACACTCATTAAGATACGTTAATTAATAAGATAAAGTAGGTTTTATCTAATTATTTCACGTATCTCAAACTTATGTTAATCCAGATTATAAATTAAAGACCTTAGTAATTTTAAGACCTTATTTATTTTACAGATAGAAGTAAAATGTTGTTTTCATGCGTATTTAAGTAACATTTTAATATTTCCAAATATATAAAAGTGTATGTTTTTGAGTGGAACATAAATAAATTATAAGCAAAAAATCATTTTTAGAAAAAGCTTTTATTTAAACGCTTTAAAAAGAAGAAAATAAAATTTGTCTTTTAAATTTTAACTATCAACTCATAACCTCATTGTACACAATTTATAGGATCATAAAAGCTTGTCGCGCGATTTACTTGTGTAACTAAACTGGTACTAACTTAATTATGTAAAATCTGCTAAGTTTAAATTTTCAAAGTTTCAATTTAATTAAATATTTATTAACTCGACAAGCTTTTTTGATATATTTATATATATTTTAAAATTAAGGATATTATTTATATAAATAGATTTTTGTAAGAAGGTATTGACTTCCACCAGCTCGGCAAGGCAATTCTGTTACAAACTTAACAAGCCAAGAAAACATCTTTGTTCTAATTATTAGAACCATGCTTGAACCTGTAGTCATCACGATTAAAACCTTCAACTGAGATGCGATGGTCTCAGTCTCTAAAAAAATGTACTATAATGTTTCAATTTAAAATTAATTTGTTTAAAAGTAACATTACAATAGTATTAATGATAAAATCAATTAACGTTGACATTAAAATATTTTATAACAATCACATATATGTACAAGTATATATTTACGACACTAGTTAGATAATATTCACGTGTCCACCAACTAGGTGGGATACAAGATTTTGCTAGCGGCTTTACACGCTTCTCGTTTTTAATTTGCAAAGGAAACCTAGTGTTAAGACACTCCGTTCCCAAATTTCCGCCCAATTTTAGATATACTGCGCGTCGGAAGGAGGCAAGTGAATGGCAGAAATCAACCTATCTCGTTTGTGTTGTAGTTGCACCAGAGCCCAGAAATGGAAATATTTCATTCCCCTTAACGAGAATTGATCCCACTACCGTCACTTAAATTCTATTGGTGGTCTTTTACAGAGTATATTGAGTTATTGTGTAATACATATATTAAATACAGAAATTAATTAAGACAAAAGTGTTTTATATATAGGTACAGCATGAATTTAAAATCTGTGTGCATTAACTATTACGTAATATTAAGTGCTATTTAAATGTATGTATGTATGTACCTGTATTAGGGGATTTCCACAAATCTTTTATGGAGGATATTTTATTTATTATATCTATATTGTATATTATTGAGTTCATAACCTTTTCTTCGCTTCCTTATGAAATATTTTTTTAGCTTCACACACAGCTGCGTACAGAGGTATCCTAGGAACCTAGTGCACACTCCGTTCCCATTAAGATATTTCCAGTCCCCACCTTCCGCCGTATTCGGTAGGAGGTACTAGCCTCTTGTCTTATGAGATATATTATAGATACTGAAAAAGAAAGATAAATATTTACTTCCTTTCTCTTTCCTACATTTTATTTTTCACAGGAGTCTAGTCTGGTGTGTGAATTTGATCATAATTAAACTTTTTACTTCACAAGTTTAAGGAAAAACCTAACAAATCAGCATGAAATAAGATTTTGCTTCCCTAACCTATCCTAATATAACACTAAGAAAACTTATATAATTTATATTTGAAACGTAGTTGTATATGTAAAATATAATTAGGAAACAGACGCAACTTAATTGCTATGAAATTAATAATCAATTTAGGTAATTTATCTGACTACTGGGATCAGGTCAAAAGTTTATATCGTACCAGAGTATATATATAATATATTAAATAATTCTCATTTTACATCATTTTTTTAAAGGGTGGTCAGAGAAAGAGCCTAGTGTTAAGTTTTTTCGTTTTCTGATTTCTACCCTAGGTCGAGACGCCGCATTTTTATTTATATGAGGTATAAATAAAAACCGTATGCGTATCGTGGTGCATCAGCACAGCGTCTTATTGTAAATGCGATGGCGGTGGGTTCGATTCCAATTTGCGGGAATTATTCTAATTTTCTAGCTCTAGTAAGAAAGATGCATGGCGTTGAGTTTACCCAACTCAACACATAATATCTCGCATTAACAATTTTGTGAACAGTGGATAACGGAATATCTTAATACTAGGTTCCCTATATCAAGTCTGCTGAACGGAATACAACATGAAACTAAAAAATAATAATAATACTTTAATATTGAATTATTAAATTTCAAAATATTATACGTTTCAATTTATTTATATTGTAATACGAGCCTATCATAAACCGACCAAAGGTTAAGTATGCTTTTCAATAAATATACTTACACTTATTGATGTTATATTATATTATGTAAATATTTATATTTTAGTGGCCGTTGGTTGACAGAACAAGTGTGCGATTGTAATATCGAAGGTTATGCGTTCGATTCCTCGGGAGAATGAAATATTTATTATATTCATTTTCTTCCTTTGGTAACGAGGCAAAGCGCGGCGTTGAGCTCTGCTATACAATACGCAAAGCCTTGAGGATTCGGCGGAATGTTGGGAACGAAAGTTCGCGAGTCTTAAGCTGAGCTTTGTTTTTAAAAATAAAGCCATATTAAAGATTAATAATATAAATTAAAGATAAAAAACAATTTTTACTACGTTTATAACTAAACTATGTCCTAACCCATGTATTGTATGTATTGCTTATTTGTTAAATAAGTATTTAGCTTCAAAAGTAAACTCTGTTCTGACATATTTATAAAAACCGCAACACACGTCAGTCAGTCAGTCAGTTGGGGATTCTTAGCAAAAAATCAACAAATAAAACTTGCCCTTGACGTAAAATGGCATTAGTGTATCAAATGAGCCAGTGTAATTACAAAATTCATTATTGTACCTACAGCGGAATGAATCGTTTTATTACTAGGTAGGTACGTACTCTATCATAGAGGTCACTGGTTCGAATTATGTAAAATTTTGTATTTTGGTTAGTAGCGTGAGATTATTTTTGTTTTCACTTGTAATAAATTGAACGTAATGGCATATCACTTCTATTTTCTTAAAAAATAAGGTTGGCTGTCGTGGTGTAGGGGCAGCTTTTAAGTGTAAACTTGTCTGATGTGAGTTCGATCTCCTCTCGGGAGAATTATTATATTTAAGCTATTTTCATTTTCCCGCTCTCGTAACAGGATCAAACGCGGTGTTGATTTCCACCACTCAACAGTCAACACGTAAGTTATTAGGTAGATTGCTCTACCTATTAGATAAAGGTATACACTGCACATAACAAAAATAAATCTAAAATAACTGTTACAAGTACGGAAATTTTATTGCATTTTTTACAATCTACCTATAATCTTTTTATAATTTAAGCTACAATAGTTTATAAAATCTGCTGTATAAAAATAAATTAATGATAATTGACCATTATGCAAACGAACAAAAACTATACTGTTATTACAATTGTTATAAAGGAAAAAATGGAATCTTATTAAATGAATGAAGTTATAAGCTAAAACTAAATATTTTACATAAATATTTGAGTAGGTACACTGTGTTTAGAGGTAGTGATTAAATCACATCTACCATTGGGCTTTATGGCGCCTCTAATTATTTACGTACATAATTGTGTCAGGTTTTTACTAGAATTTTTCCATAGCATGTTAAGTTTATTTTAATTCGTAGAAGTTTATTATTTAAAGTTTATTAATAGTCGTCTTTTAGTAAAAAAAATGTAGACACGCCGCCTTTTAGTATTCTTAATCTTTTTCCTCCTAGCATTTATTCCGGGGTTCATCCAGGGTCTGCATTTCTGCTCGACTTGGAGTACTTTTTGCAACTTTTAAAGACCTTTATCTTAGGTCCAAGATAAGTATATTTATTATGGTGTGCTTTCCATAAAGCAGGACTCTTCATAAGTTGGTTATTGTGGATGAGGCACTATTTTCTCCCTGGCTACCCTGCTAGGGATAAAGGGTGAAATTAAAAAAGAAAGTAAATGTAATAATATGCGTATTATATATGTTATATATACTACCGACAGCAAGCGTTTAAACTATGACGAAACTTATTTATGCGCGTTTTTTTCCTTAAGACTTGAATTACTTTTATGTTTCGAGATTGATGCAATCTTTAAATGAAACATATGTTTGCTACGAATATTTAATTTTATTATTATAAAAATATTTAATTTTATTGTTTTTTTTGTATCTAATGTAGAGTTCTTATCTGATCTATATATATATATATATATCTTTGTTAATTTTAGATTATTGCGTTACGCAAGGATTTATAATATACGAGTATTAATACACAAAAGGAAAATTTTAGAGAAAACGAAAAAAAAAATATTATGATTTTTTTTTGTATTATTTTGTCTTTTTGAAAACTTAGAAAGTTAGGAATGGTTTTATTTATTTCTCTACTAGCTTTGTCCTATCTTTTTTTATTGTGGATAATCTTTAAAAATAATAGATGTGTATATTAAATTCGTATTATATGTCAATAGGATAATTAAGGTCACCTAAGACATCTTAATCTTTGATAATATAATAAAGACTCGTAAAAAATATTAAATTATTAAAAATACATATACAAAATTGCATGTTGGTAGGTTAAGTAGTTAACGCGTTAAGCAAACGAACGATTTAACTTTCTCATTTATAAGATTAAAGGATATATCGACAATATTTAATTATTGCATTTATATAAAAAAAAGTAAGTTACGTTTGCAGTGTGAAATAACTGGTTTTTATAAAATATTTTTGTTGTATTCATCTCTGGGTCAAAGTCGCCCTCGTCGTGTATGTCGAATGCACGAGACAATCTCAAGAATATTGGCGTGTTTTGATATTATTTCTTATTAAAACTAGATTCTAGAACATAATTAATAACAAGTGCATTCAGGGTTGTTATAGAAAGGCGTCGAATATTTATTTTTCATATGTATAAATAGTTAAAAACATAGTCGTTCAAACCTATTTAATGAGCATTATATAAATAAAATAAATAGCTTCTCGCAACTTTTTGCGTGAAGTCGTGATAAAATACTCAATTCCTGATATTCCGCGCTATTTTCGAGATATTACGTGTTGAGGAGCGGACCTCAACGTCGCGTATCTTGTTACCCCGAGTGAGAATCGAAACCATTACTGTCGCGTTTCAAAGGCAGACGCTGGGCTTTTGCATATATACGTGTGTATATTTACTACGATGGTAAGAAATATTAAAACTTTTTGTTTTAAATCATTTTGGGTCTTTTTTATCAATGTGGAAATAACACATTATATATATTTGAATATTCATTAATTGTTGTTAAAAATTACGAAATTTAATTGACTTTATAGAAGCTGTTTTGTGGAGTAGAGTAGAGGACCCAGGGAGACGAGACCACCAAATACTACTTTCTCTGCAGACCTCTTTCGCATCTCAAACGTCCACAGTCATCGAACTCTTAATTCGGCATGGCATGAAGAGGTGTGGAGGGTCCCCGAGTGGTTCTCATGTTTTTAACCTTCCTCTAGTATCAGTAGATCTACTTTCAGCCTCCATGCGCTACTTAGATTAAAGTCAACAGATATCTTAATTTATAATTTTTCCTTTGCAAGTGTCATTATTTTTCCTGTTATCATTTGGGTCACGGGAAACTGGTCGTAATAAAATGATGTAGGATTCATACCAAATTTTATATTTAAGTACTTTATTAAATGATTGCCCATAAACCTATTGCTGATGATGATTATTAAATTATTGTCTATAAACCGATTTCTGTTACTTTTATATATGGTAAGGAAAAAAGGTGTACGTTTTTTTTCGTATATAAGAAGGTAGGGGGAGCCTAGTGTTAAGACCAATTTTTAAAATATTGCGTGTTGAGTAGCGGAACTAAACGACTCGCTTTGCTTTTATACCAAAGCGAGGAAATGAAAATAGTTACAGAAACGCGCTGTAAATATAATTCATCACTGGTCTGTAAAATGAAATTAGACTTGAAAAGTAACTTACCACACTGAGTAGAAAAACATATAAATATAAATAAAAATCTAAAATCCAAACAATTACGTTTTTACAGCGAATATGTTTTATATATTGTGTTTACATTGTTACCGCGCATATGCGAAGTATCAAGCAAAGCTGGTAGAGTCTAGACGTTTATGATATAAGACAATCAAAACAAAAATGATACACATTTTTCATAAGTCTAATAACTTTGTAACTTGCCAGTCGACATTATTATACCTACTGTAAAAGTGATGGCTGTGAGTTCGACTCTTACTCAGAGCATTGAAGTATTTTTTATTTTCTGAGTTTGCGGAGACGAATCGCGGCTTTGAGTTTTGACATTCCGATGTGAATTGGAGAATGGAGTATCTTAGCACTAGGTTCTCTTCGACTATATTGCTACATGCGGGATACAGCGTGAATCAAAAACATTCCCTTAAGTACCAAATCACAGCCTTCAAGTTGGTACATTCACCAACTATATTGCGATAGTTTTATACATTTCTTATATTTTACTATATTAGGCACCAGCGGTCTTAATAAAAAGATAGGCGTCATAGAAAGTAAACAAGATCAAAAAAGCATTATAAAGTGAAATTTCCGTAATTAAAGATATTCTTATCAGTTATACTATAAGATACGCTAAGTCGACAAATTCTATACGAGATTTTTTTATGAGTGCGCCAATTAAATGTTGTTACGTTCCTAATCGTGTAGAATAACATAGATATTATGTTGAGATTAATATCAAGTAAATCTCTTTTTTTATCCTATGACATATAAAAAGCTATAAAATACTGCATTCCGAAAATAAGCCTACTTTAAAGCTGAAGTGACAATAATTCATAACTTTACTCTGTATCTCATATATAGCAGGGTAGGCAGAGTGTTAAGACACTACGCTTCCGGTGAATATCCTATTTTTAAGATATTGCGTATAGAATGGTGGAACTGAACGCCACGCTGTATTTATACTAATAAAGACATTATGACTTGAAGCCTGGATATAGCTCTAAGGTAGCCAGAATGAACGGGTTGCTAAAAGCTTAATAAATTAATTTTAAAAATCCTCACCGCGGAATGAACCCACAATCCCTATGGCGTGACATATACATATATTGTAACTGTGCAATAACTTACCTAACATTTTATAAGTTATTCATAAATGATGTACACGACCAAATTTAGTATGTACGCATTGCGGTAATAAACGTATAAAATAATTACAGATTATTATTTTATCTCGTTGCGTCACTCTAATTAATGTTCACACTCTCCCGTGAATGCTGATTCACTTTTAGCTTTATATTTTATTGGTTTTTTATTATCATATCCTGATATTATTTAAAAAGCTATAGAATATTTTGTATACATAAGGAAAACATATATTTATTACATGTTTTATTATATGAAGAAACTACTTTTCGTGTTTGCCTTTCAGGGTGAAAAGCACAAAAGAGAGCCTGGGACATGCGACCCCAATATATATTTAAGGGCTCCTATTAACGCTTACGTTCACTGTGTGAGCTTTTCGCTCTGCTTATGTTTTTAAATATAAATATAATTGTAGATTATAAATTATGTTTTTATATAAATACGTTAATTGAACAGTAATAAAGAAATTTATCTAAATTAAGAATCATTTTTATTATATTACTGTATGTATGTCTACATTATGCATATTAATTTATCTTATCTAAACAACATCATACGAATCTAATCAAAACTTGAATATTGGATTTTATCTAAAGCCATTTCTATTCAATAATAATAATTGGTAGTGTAGATACAAGGTTTTGCAGATCTGTATTTGCATATTAATACTACGAAGCTGAAGAGTTTGTTTGGCTAAAAATGCTAAGCTATGTTATGTATATTATGCGAGTTCTCTCGTCACTGCACTCCTAATAGTCTTAAAAACTTCCCCTTGACAAATGGAGAGATAAGTGCGTTCAAACAAACCCTTCAGTATAAACATATAGATAGAATAGATTTAACGAGCGCGGAGTTAAGTTCTGCCAGAATACGGCAGAAAGCGGAAAATGGAGGGTCTTAACACTAGGTTTCCTCTGCCTACCCTGCTGTGTACGGGATGCAGCGTGAAGCTGATTTAATTTGATTTAGAATAGATTTAGCCTCATATACCTTCAAAACTAAACATTATTTGAGTCGCAAATCAACTAACGCTCAATATACTTCAAGTAATACAAGTAAAGCTATTAAATATGAAATATTTAATTGTGTAACACTCGTATGTGTGAAGTAAATATTTTTATAGATTAATTTCTAGAGCAATGTAACTTGTAAGTAATGGCACATGTGCCAGCGTGCGCTGTACGGGCAAGTGCATGTCGGCCTTGGTGGTAAAGAAATCTATCACCGTCGGCTGCAAGGAGTTGTTAGATCGTCTGCAATTCTGCTTTTGGTATTTTGGTGCGGATATTTTTTCCGCGTTTTTCAATGTCCTATACGTGTTAAATAAACTCTTAAACCGAATCAATCAATTACGTATATTTCAGTATTTTATGGTTTTGAAACCCCGATCTGTGGAAACTTTACACTATTCTACCCGTGACTACTGTCTACTGCAACTTGCTAAAATTTAAATTACTTGTCATATTAAATTATTTGTAACTAGCGACCCTCTTGCGGCTCCGCCCGCTTTTACTACTGGATTATTCATATAATGTATGTTTGCAAAGCACTTTTAAATCTGTGCTACTAATCTTTTCAAGTACTTATTAAAATATATTTAAATGACTATTTTTAGATAACTAAATGACTATTTTTAAACGGAAGAAATTATAGACATAAATCTACCTATTAATAACTACTACAAAAAATATGAAACCAAATATACCGCGCTGAAATAATACATTCAACTCCAATTATCCAATACGTGCAAACGCATCTAAATCTTCGTTGCTATAAAGGCAGGCGGGTTTTGGTGCGTCGAGCTTGTGGTTAATGCTAAAGAGGTTATTTTGTCCCTGATGAAAAGCAAGCACTACGTGGCTGCCTGTGAGGAAAATTAAATAGAATGCATCGGCCGGGAATCGAACACGGGGCGCTCGCGTGGCAGGCGAGCATTCTACCATTGAACCACCTATGCGTGTAAGGCAGGCGGGCGCGGCGGACGCGCTTGTATAAGCAAAACGTCGCGGGGCGCGTAGGGACGCATGGCGAGTGGCGAGCCGTTTCGCAGCAAGGATTTTTTGATATTGTAACAACTTCTAAAGTACTTATTAAAATGAAAAACAGTAAAAGACAGTTTTGATCTACATTAAATGGCCAACGTAACTAATATACTTATTTATATGCTGAGAGCAAGGGATAAGTGAAACTTAACTGATGTGTCAACGGCGTGATGTGTCAACAATTAATTGCGTTTTTCTCTAAAACTATTCGCAGCTTCGAAATAGTGTAAAAAGCAAATTGTATCTTCGTTTAACGTTAAAAAATAATAAAGTATTTTAAAGGATAAAGATTAATACCATTATGGAAAAATATCCCTCACATTAAAAAATATATTGAAATTATTATTTTTTAGACAGAAATATGATCACTACACGTTATCCTTAAAAGATACGAATATGCTGTCGCGGACTTTTTTGTAGATCTTATTAAGAGAAATAATACTCCAGTACATTATTTTCATGTAGTACTTACCATTAAAGCAGCGCATGCGCGAAAGTGTATCAACGGGTAGGACTTTATACACATTTATCTTATTTATGTTAACTTACATAAGAATGTACAAATAATAAACTATATATAAACCTTCCCTGAGAAATACTCGACCTAATGGTGAAAACCGCATCAAAATCCGTTGGGTGGTTTAGAAGAAGAAGAGTTAGAAAGTTCAGACAGACACGAAAAGCGACTTTGTTTTATAGGATATAGGATATTGAAATTGTTTCATACAACCTACGTATGCTGCCTTAAAGCGTAAATACGCTGTAAACAATTCAGAGTAAGTACCTACAGCGTGTAATACCAATCAAATATTACACATCCATTTCTAGTCAACGCCTCCATCAAGTTGACAATAGGTTCAATTCCGTGCTGCGTAACTTGTTAATATAACAACAACGCCGATACGCAATACGTCATATGAAGGTTTTAACGCACAAACGAAGTACCTATTATGTACATTATATTTTACTAGTGAATCTAGGCATTTCAAAGTAGCCGTCGTGGTGTAGAGGCACAGTGTCGGACTGTCAATGCGACAGTCGCAGGTTTGATTTCCACATGTGGAAATGAATTATTTTCATTTACTCGCTCTGGTAACAAGACAAAAGAGCTGCATAGGTCTCTTTCACTCAACATTTAATGTCTCGAAGATTGGGAGGTGCGTGGAGAATAGAATGTCTTAAAATAAAGTTCCTTCGGCCTACCCTGCTGTACGAGATGCAGCGTGAAACTAAAAAAAATAACTATACATATAATACAAAATAACAAAATTGACAACCTATCTATTATAGTATGAATATTAGGTAATAGTCTCCTTTGTTACAATTTGGCAAGCCGCTATAAAAATTGCAGCATAAAATAAATTACGGCTGCTTTTATATGCATCAAATTAAATTACATCGTAAACGCACCGCTAGCGAACAAACGTTGTTACATTAAAAATAATTTATCATTATCGATAGAGTTTAAACTGCCGGTGGGACACTGTTTCCATTATTATATGCGATAAGTTAACATTACGGTTTTGTTTTGGTTTAGAATGAAATGCCTCTATATATCTAATCTACCAATCTACCTCGACTTATATATATGTACTTAGCGGTGAAAAATTTTATCAATATTATTCTCTTATTTAACTAAAAAGCCGATTTTTTTCCTCTTAAACTATCTATGGATAGTAGATTTGTTAGATATATTAATACGTGCTAAATCTCACAGCAATTGAAGATAAACGCCACTCAAGCGCATACCTACAAAAACATGTTATGATAAAATTACATTTTTATATGTACCTAATAGAACTTGTGATAAGCATAAAAATACTTGGGAATTACTTTTAAGTTTTAGGTACAAAGCTTATATTTTTTTAAAGAGTTATTTTCTTTAACGTCAGTAACATGTACGAAAATTCCGAAAAATACTTCAGCTTAATTTTTTTAAACAAAACTAGATTTTGTACTATTCTTAACATTTAAATATTTTTGTACCCTCGTCTTCCAAGAAGATTAACCAAATAATAAATATAGGTATAAGGGAGAAGTGGCATGAAAGAGCCAGGTTTTGAAAGAGCCACTTGCAATATTATAGTAGTTTAGGAATGGATTCGTTAGAATATATTATTTTTAAATGGGAATATTGATTTCCCGCCACCCACAAAAATTTTACAGGTCATCCTAACCAACGGACGCCGATACGTCGAGTTGAAGTTTTTGGCATTCCAAAGTAAGTATTTTACCTCCTTTGAGTTGTTTTTTAGTATTTCATTGTAAACAAATACGGATAATTGGAATATAGATTGAGTTTATGTATATATTTGGCCTTTTAACTGCATTAAAATTGAGTTTAAAAAGTTTTGATATCGTTGTCATTTTGGAGGTTACATTTTTTTAAAGAATAAGTTATGAAAGCGCCGGGCTTGAAATAGGTGGCTCTTTCATAGCCTGAATAATATGAGATTAAAAAGTTTGTTAGAATTATCTACTTAAAATGACTGATAGAATAAAAAAAACATTACTTTTTAATAAGAATTATTAAATCGTTTTTATTTAATATTGTTTACCATAATTTTACTGTTATACCTCATAATATAAGACTGGCTCTTTCATAACTTTTAGTGGCTCTCTCAATACCGAAATGTTATGTAAGAGCCAAATGACATATTTTTTTAAAATGAATATTTTATTATTTTTTTATTGTATTTAAGGGTTATTTCGTACCAAATTACCTAGTTTAATAAATAAATAATAATTTGAGGAAAAAAAATCATAATTTCTTTAATTAAAAATATATTTTTTTGCTTCATTTAGTAAACTGGCTCTTTCATGAAACTTCTCCCATATATGGTAGATTAACGTTTATTCGACGATTGAATAATTTATTTAAATAAACAATATTTTAAATTAGAATTAGTTGCTTATAATTTTTTGACTGATAGAAGTATAAATATTTACTTTCTAACAAAACTCCGTAAGTGTATCGGCGTGGTCGGGCCGTTAGGGACCGTTAGCTCCCTTAGATTAGTCTAATTTGTCCCCAGTCCCGATTTCATGTCGCGGCTGGTTTGCTTAGATGAAATCCCAGTCCGCTCGACGGCCGCAAGCCGAGGTTCGAGTCGAGGGGGCGCCCTTACATTCGTCGACTTCCTCACAGGCAGCCACTTAGTGCTTGCATTACTTCAGGGACAGAGTACCCTCTTCCTTACCCAACCGGTGTCACTGTAAAAGCCAATAGGGCTAATAGCATTAACCTCATGTTCGAAAAAAAAATCACGAAACTTCATCACATATATTGTTAAATCCCATAACGTGATTTATATCGTGTCGTCTTGTTCAATGGAGTAGTACTTATTGCACATTGTTGGGTCGTTCGCGACAAGTGGCCCGATTTCTTAAGGTGAAGGCTGTCACAAATTACTTTTTTAAATAACACCGAGTTGTTTAGCTCTTACTTGAAGATACGAATAGAGGTCTATACCTCTAGTACTTTACTGGTATGTTATTTCATCATTGTATATGATATCTATATATGTATTGAATTATCACTACTACAATACTACTTACAGAAGTCGGTTAATAAAAAAGTTTTTATGCCAGATCACAATGGACAGAATATTTTAATATTAACATTATATAGGCCTAGACTACGTTATATTTGCGTGCTTTTTTAACATTAAATCCAAAATATTTTAAGCATAGATATTCCAAGCAAGGGGAGACGTCGCGTCGGTTTACCTTCGAGATCATCACTACAGAAGGTATCTATGATACTGAAGGAAAGTCACGTAAAAAGCATGATACCTCTAAGTAAGGCCATATATGAAGAGATTGATGATGTGGACGAGGCGAAAGATGTGTGCAGATACCGTAGTGTTTGGCATTGGGTATGGCTCCCCTCTATTTTTTGTTAGCGTTAAATTAACAAAAAATAATAGTAATCGAGTGGTGAATGAGCAAGCATCGTTTACATAAAAACGTGAAAATCACTTGTAAATAATACACGCCATTTAATCTAATACCTTCCTCATTTGTTAAATCTAGGCCGAATTCTATAGCGACAATGAAGTTCAATACAAATCCATCCTTGGTTATAGAAAATGTTCAGAAAAGTAAAAAGTAAGGTCGTCACGACCTCATTTGCAATAATTATTATGTAAAAAGTGCACGCTCCGCTTATGTATATTGTTTCCGAATAGTTCAGCTTAAACCGGCATTAACAGGTTATCGGCGACTATTATCATTATATATAGTGATTTTGCTTGTTTGTCCGTTTGTTTTATTTTGAATTTTAGAGTAGGTACATTTGTAAAGTAGCACAAAAAATGTATGTCTAGGATGCCATCGTAGCTCAGCTTCAACGTGAATGTTAAGTTATATTCATAATGCGAAACTTCGCCCTGTGATCAAATGGAAGTAACGAGACAATTTTTCTACAGATACAGTGGGTTATATAGTTATACTAAACAAGCTCAGTCAACGTAATCAAAAAATGCATTTATGTATCGTTTTCCTGCATTATGCATGAAATTCGCTGCGTAATTAAAATCTATAGGGTTAGAGTATATATGGGGACTTACATTTATGAAATTCTCTAATCGATGGAGAGATTTGTCGATAAGCTTTTTAACACTTTTAATTTATATATGTTCATTATAGGTAATTTTGTATGTATGTTGCTAGTCTCACTACGTCCGCAGAGCGTGTCTTACGGTAACAGAAACTCGAAATGCAATAATTAGCATGAGCATATCAAATGTGAGACAATATAATAACCGTCTGTGCTTATAATAATGACAAAAGGTTCGCTCGTGCTACCTACCTGAAGCGTATCTTTCATATTTTATACTCCGTTTGTATTATAGTATGTAAATTTAGTGGAAGATATAAAAATTATGATTTTTTTTATTTTCGCGATTTTTACATACAGGATATAAAAGAGCGGGTGGTGGGTCTACAATCGACCATGGGCTACGGGTCGTAGACCTACGGTATGTCATAGACCATTGGCTACAGCAGCGTTCGGAACTCGGATTAGTAGAGATCAAAAAAGAAGAGTAGTATTTTAATATTTGTGTCCTAATTCTTCCATTCTAATAATACTTCTAGAAGGACTTTAAGTCATTCAAAATTTTGTGTCTTAAGTGGAGAATGAAAAAAATGAATTCTAATATTATCATATTAAGTTGTATAGTATGCAATGGAAGCAAAATCAATAGGTTGACTGTATGTAAGCGTACATCGACAAAGATTACAGATGAGACGGCCACGTGCGCTAATAAAATAAAATATGGCGCATTGTTGCCCGGCCTTCGTCTCTAAATAGGTTCTGTTTCCTTGTAATTAGACGTCTTAAATTTGAAAATTACCGATGGCTATGAGAACGTCGTTGGATAAAATTATGTTCGCTAAAATTTACGTTATTAGCAGATATTTAATTTCAATATGCATAATTATTTTAAAACTGAAGAATTTGGTTGTTTGAATCCTCTCGTCTTAGGAACTACGGTTTCGATTTTTGAAAAATCTTTTTGTATCGGATAATCCTCTTTTAGAGGAAGATATTTATTACATAATTTAATATACATGCGAAGCCGTAGGTAGAAATTAGTATTTGCTAAACTTTCATATATAACTTACAAAAAGGATTACAAAAAATATAGTTAAAAATTATAATAGTATATTCAGCTATTTTCAAGTTACATATGCAATTTTAATGTGTTTTTGGGTAACTTAAATAACTTTATATGACCTCCAAAAAGCCATCTGTCCAAAAATACACTTTACAATGATATTTATATGTATAATATAGGTACAATAATAATAAAATTGCTTGGAATATTCTCTTGAAATAAATATTTATTCATTTGAATAAATTTTCATACTATTCATTGAATTTAAAACTGGATATACAAAATCGTTCGTGACTGATCGCTTCACATCTCTATACAATCGTGACTGAGTCGAATTTAAAGGATACTATTGAGGTTTTCGTAAATTACAGTGAAGTGTAAAATTTTTATATGAAATCGATTTCTACCTATCGAAGACTACCAGATAGACGCCATTGGCTCCCGTAGTAATCGTTGTACGTACGGGATTGAATTTATCAGCTGTGTTTTCGATCACAACTCGAAGGAACGAAATATTTACTTAAATTTATATTTCCGTTCCTTCGCTCTGGTATCGAGGTAAAAACGCGTTGAAAAAAAAGGCGTTGAGTTTCGCCACTCAACACGCAATGCCTCCAGAATTGGGCGAACAGTCCCCACTTATCGCGGAGTGTGTTAACAGTACGTTCCCTCTAGGCAGAGGGAACATAATACTGTTACACCTTGTACGGTAACACCTTGCTGTGTGCGGCGTACAGCGTGAAGCTGATAAAAAAATAATGTCAATAAATTACAATTCTCATGACGCTCTAGCATGTGTGTAATAAATTTGACAATTTAGTTATTAGGACACAGTAAACAATAGCAAAAATCGTGACAGCGATTGGTTAGCAAGACGTGCTCGTCCAATTTGACGCGGCTCAAGGGATATCGAAAATTAGATAACTTCATATAATTATATTTTGTAAATAACAGTTATTTCGTCATTTTTTTTTGGTGAAATCGTTTTTTTCGTGACATAGATACCTACTGAGTTTGTTAGTAGTGACGTCAGATGGGTAAAAGGATACGCCTGAAAGATCTTTTAATCGCAGTAAAAAATACTGAAAATTCCTAAAAAAAATTATTAGTTTCATATTAAATAATATTGTGTAACAAACTAAAAAATTACTTTCAATTGATACAATATCTATATTTATAAAATATTATCACTACCTAATACAGAAGGATTATATAAGATTTAGCTACAGTTTTTGCAGGTCAGTCGTGGCGCAGGAGCACAAGCATGCTGTTGTAAACGTGACAGGTCTTGGGTTTGATTACCACTTGAAGAAATTAAATATTTAATACTTTCATATTCACGGGGCATGTGCTGGAGATATGCCAAGATAAAATAAATTAAAATAAAGGTTCTTATAGAACGTTTTTAAAATAACAGAATTATTAGAAAATCTAAGTAGTTCAAACGAGTTAATGAATAATTATGTAAGTTCAAGCAGGCGAAGCCTCGAGCCTGTCGATAGGTATAAATATCACTATAAAGATCTTTTTAACTATATCAATATAGATAAATGTTTTATGAAACAACAAAGATATTTTAAAGTATGATATAATAGTTGAATACCCAAATTTTTACAATAGAAGTAGTCTATACAGTTGTGGTGATACCACCTTATCAGTAGATTATGTGGACGCCGTATTAACATAAATTTCCAACCGGAAATATTGTTCTCTGATATATACATAGCTACCTGTAAAACTATATTGTCATTTTGTAAGAATTTTTTTTTGATAAAGTGCATTGACTCTATTTTTTATATTCCTATAATCTATATGTAACTTATATAACTGATATGTGGTAATAAATACCATATTTAGTGAACATATAGAATTTGATTCCCAATAGAGGAAATGAAATATATAATATTTCCATTTCTTCGCTCTGTCTTCGAGAAGTTCTGCCTTTCAACATGCAATGCCTCCAGAATTTGGCAGAAAGTATGGAACGAAGTGTCTTAACACTAGATCCCCTCTGCCTAATCAGTTATGTGCGGGATACGAGCTTGAAGTATGTAAATGCAATGTCTGTTCATGGAAAACTGAAGATATTTAAAATAATACTGTACAATCAACACTTACAGTGTAAAAATCAAGTACGTACATACTTATAGATTATATAATATCATATTTAATCGTGGTAATCCTCTCAAATAGATAAAATCACGCATTAATTGCACTGCCGCCGTCCTGCATTGATATTATGTATAGTGGCTTGCGGTTTCAGTTTAGATTTAGCTTCAGGTTTTTTAAATAGATATATAGGTAGAGGAAACCTGGACAACTCTATTTACCACTCTCCGTACCTTTTTTTTAGATATTTCGTGTTCAGTGGCGGAACTTAAGACCGCCGTGGTATTCAATCCTTTAAGATTGAAGATTTTTGTCCGTTTTGCTTTACGTTTATTCTGTGTAGAAAAGAAGGCAGAGAGAACAATTTAGTTCTGTATTTTGTGTTATTATAGGTATTATGTACGATGTATCATTCATTTATCGCAAAACTTAGATGACATAGATGTGATTATTAGGAATCTTCATAGCAATAGGTAGCCAATTAAATTAACCTAAATATGGAGATAAAATAACGAAGTGAATGAAGTTTTCTTCGAAATAAATTAACTATGATAATTTCTAGTGAATAACTGAAGTAAATAAATGTCTTGTTTTATAATAAATACCGTCAAATATTTTTTTTTAATTATTAGGATGGTTATATCTCATAAGAGGCTTCTATCAAATATACGTATATTAGACAGATCTACTTGGTATAGAAAAACATTGGATTTTAAACTTTAAATACATTTCAACGGACTCTCGTACAGGGAGACCCTGTTGACCTGTATACCTACCCTTAAGAATTTTTTTTGAGGAACCTAGTGTAAAGACACTCCGTTTCCATTTATCGAAAAAAAAAATAATTCTGAGTAACTTAGAGGCACGTCAGATCGTGTAGACGCCGCGAACGCCGGCAGCGTACTATCAACATCGAATTTATCATTGTCAAGTGGTTTATTTGTATTTTATTTTTCATGATAAACCATCATCAGTACCTCTCGGGCGCGCGTCGTGCCTTGACGTAACGTCACGTTACGTGAAATCTGAAAACGCCAGTGTAGTACGCCACACTCGTTATACGTACCTACCTACTACTTATATATTGTATGTATGTATGTATGTACATACATGCTTGTGTTCCGTATTATATTCCAGTGACTTATAGTTTTTGTAAGTAATACTATATTGTTAGTTAATTGTAGAAGTGCTTGCCTTAATTTGATAAAACTTAAATGATAATTGTTATTTTGGAAAAAAGATTCACTGAGCTAAAATACCTCACGCGTTTAAACGATCGATTCTGTAGTTTTCGTATATATAAATGATTTTTTTCCGATTTATTAATTACAAGTTCACTTCGATAATAGTTTCCAGTCGCTTGGTTATGCGTTTTTTGCTCAGCCTTGTCTAGTTTCATGCTTGTCGTCTCAGCTTATTTAATTCGACTGACCTCATTCCGTTCGACACATCTTTTAAGTGTTTTTTTTTGTTTCTTTGCTAAATTATTTCTCGGTAGCCTTTTTTTTGTCGCAGCCGTGAGTGCTTCTTAATAGATGTCGATCGAATATTATTTTATTTTAAAATAACTAGTAGATTATCGCGGGTTCAGTATTATAAAAATCTTATCAATTTGATGTAGTTTTATTTTGTCGGAAGTGGCAACAAATATTTTTGCTCTGAAACGTTCAGCTCCATGATCGATAGCTCCAACTGTCGCGCCTGATATTGTGAAGCACTTGAGAACGCCACAGATAGCACAAATCTCTAAAGCCTATCACGTATCTCTTGACCGACTGCTCACTTGGTATTCTACTTGAGTAACTTTTAAGTGAAGAATGCTGAAACCATATTCCAATGAAAACTTGAAATTACGGCTAATTGTTAGACATACATACATACGTCCGTCAGCGCTTAACGTCAAACAAATCGCCATAATTCCACATAATGGACCTTAATGTCCAGTCGAGGACATTGCGTTATGTAATTCCTTTAAAAATACTAAAATTTTCGACGTTCTACTTAATTGCTCACTTGTTTTAATCATTTAGAAGTTCGTTTACACTATCAACTTTGGGTACGTTCAAATAAGAGCTATCTGTTTCTAAGTTTGTTCAAGCTTATGTGTGATGAATTGTTTGAAAATTCGTCTCGGCCTCTATCTCGTTTTCTATTGGCTTCACTCTCTGTATTACACCGAGGTTCGCCTGTAAGAGATTACATACAATGTTATACTTTCTTCATTTTAGTCGCAAATACTATGTAAATGTTGATAATTTAAAAATATTATTATATTTACATTTATCTTGTAACTAAGTCATGATGTGCGATTGTAAATTGTTACACTGAATTCATTGTTTAAAGTGAATTTCAAATGAGCGGCGAGTTTATTGTTTTAGTTATGTATTAGTATTACTATGGTAGTAAATGAAAGATGTAGGTACTTGTCTTGGAGCTGGTAGTAAGTAGATTTTACGGGAAAATATTAGTATTGAAAATTGCTTCACGCTGTATGTACCTATAGAAGGATATTTTCACGATAATGCGTGTTAGAGTGGCGGATCTATTATACAATAGTACTAATTCTACTGTTGTAGTGTTATTCTCTCTACACTCTCCATTCTTCGGTAATCCCAAATAAATGTTACTTAATAAAACTTTTATAGTACACATAGAAATTCCCACTCTCTTCTTCTCTTTCACACTCTTCTCTTTTTAATTTTCTGTTCGTATATGTTGGCTAAAACAAAAATAAAATACATTCTTTGGAGGGAAACTACCCTTGTATAACAGAGAAACATATCTTAAATATGATAATACTAACGTTAGAGTACTTAAAGCACTGTGTCAAGGCCCTATAAAACAAATACTTGACCGATTTTAAATTATTAACCTACATATTGACACAACTATGGAGTGCTAATTGGAACTGTAATACCACATGACGGTCCTAGGACGAGATGTTCTTTAAACTATTATTCAAAAAATTGTAGTGGGTTCGATTTTTGTTCTTTACAAATATTTTAATAGATAATTGGTTATAAACGCGTACTTATATCTACATACTATGTTATTAAAATAGTAAAGTAATAACCCAAAAATTACATGGCCAAATTTTGACCTAATTTTGATTTCAATCCATAGCTACGATGCCTATGTAAAGAAGCAGCTTGCAAAATCTGCAAAGAGATAGACATAGTGCTATGACACTCTTGTTTCCCCACTTTCTGCACAAATTTCGAGATATTGCATATTAAATGGTGAAACTAACCGCTGCGGTATTTTTAGCACATAATAAATTAAATAATCGTTCTAACAAATGAGGATTGTACCCATTACCTTCGCGTGTACATTCAATCTACTACTGCACTAATGCGGCACGAAAGTAGATATAATTGTGTCTAAACAGAAATCATAAAATTGTACCCAGAACATTCTTATCTTTGGTGAAGATGCATTTTATACAATATATTTAAAGCAATAGCGTTCAAGCATTCCATATATTACGAAATATATATTTCTATCCATAATCAGTCAGTTGCATAATGCGATAATACGATGATACGATGACTTAGCTATTGCACATGAGTGGACTAATATATATAAATAACTTTATTATCATAAAAATACTATACGTAACTACGTGCACGTTGTACGGTACTTTTTATACGAGGAAAATTGTCAGCGCCTTTTCATTCATTATTTGAAGTAATCAATGTATTTTAATAACTAATTAAAATCTTGTAATAGTTTTTTTACTATATATAACCTCTAAAGTTTTATTAAAATCTCTATACAGCATTTAATTTCATTACATTTTATTTAGGGAACGGAAAGTGTCTTAATGTTAACGAAGTGTCTCAACACTAGGTTACCAGGTTTCCTTTTCCTATCTTGTAATGAGCGTGAAGCGTGAAGTTAAAAGAACAACATTTACATATGTATGTTGTAATGTACATCTATCTATAATACATACGATCTAAAATCCGCCCTGTAGGGCGAGCTTCTTTCACAAAGCAACGATTGCTCTCTTAAATCACTATGGTGACATGTCACCTTGAAGTTACTATCACAGACATCTATCAAACACTTGACGTTTTGTTAAACCAGATTAGAATGATATTTTTATCATGTAGAATAACAATATAATCTCGTGAACGTCGCTTTCCCAACGCCATCTTAAGTCTCAAGGATGCTATTTATATTTAGTCTTTATGTAATTCAAAAATAACTTCATAATTTATATATGTATACGTTTTATATATTATATGTCTAAAGATATACATAAATAAATATGTTATCGCTGTGTATGTTTGTAATAGACAATTTTATTTAAATTGAATGATGTAACCTATGTAACCACTATGTTTCTTTATGGCAAGAAATCTATTATTGTTTTTAAATGAAGGAAATATAAACTAAGTACATATATGTATACCGGCTTAAACAATGTATGAAAACATATGCAAAAGCTTTATGTACTCTATGTAACATTATGTAGAGCAATTATCTTAAACATATATTTTTATTGGGGAACAGAGTGTCTTGACATTAGGTTTTTCTTTTTATCCTGATGTGTATATATAACGGGATAGAAAGATGAAACCTTACGTGTTGAGTTGCGGAATCCAACGCCGCCGGCACCAGAGCAAGGAAATGAAATTAATTTATTCGTCCGAGTTGGAATCGAGCTGTTCTCATTGTCGCCACGTGCTAGATCAAACAGTGATTAACTATAATATGATATGTTAATTACTCACGTACGAGTGCACTGATAACGCTGATAGCCGATGCACTATTTGCATAGCAGCGTAACCTAGTTCAATGTGATGAGTATAACCCACTTCTATTATGCGTATATAATAATTTTCTCCCCATTTTGTCGAATTCAAGGTTTTTCAAAGTCAAAGGGAATGTAGTGATAAGACACTCCGTTTCTCTATTTCTGCCCATTTTAAACAGCCAAATTGCTTTTACAAATATTTGAAAATTTTGCATACAAGTTATTTAAATCATTACATTTTTTTTATCTATATCTTATAATTTATGAAATGTGACAAGCGTAAGTGTAAAAAGTGCGGCGCTAATGTGATTCGTGAATGTGGCATTTCGTACACTAGTTCATATTTATATAGTGAAGAATAGAAATTAATGTGTATATAAGTTAATAAGAGTAACATAAAACTAATAGTAAATGTTTCATTTCATATAATTTAGAAAACATTGAAAAATTGGAACATAGTGGAATCGCGCCTCTTCCATATCCTCTCAATGGTATGACGAGAAACCGAATTGTATTAAAAAAAAACTATAATTTAAAAAATCGGAAGCTTGCTCAATAGATACAGCAGGTACAATAAAAGAACTAACCAAAAATATTATTCATATAAACGGGTTTTTTTATCACAACTGATAACGATAAAGTTGGACAAGTAAAAAATCTGTCCCTCGGCGACACCCGTCACGATAATACACTTCAGTGATTGTTCATGATAAATCACTACCTCCTTCCACGATTAAAACTGGCAAATGCGACTAAACGAATTTTACTGACATTACTTACCTATTACTACGTCGTGATTGGCTTAAATTCAAATTGTAGTAATTAATTATTTATTGGAAAATCGCTTTGTTTTAAATGTATATGTTTTCGTGTTAAGCTAGATAAAGCTTTACTCTTTATTTTTCCATTGTTAAAAGTAACTTTGAAGAGTAAAGTAATTACAAGCTTTTTTATTTTCTAAAAATATTTTTTTATGCGAAAAAGTAGATAAAACTAAAAAGTAATCTAAAAATTGGGTTCCATAACGCATAGTGGAAGAACTAACTGACAAAAAAGCATTCTCTGTCTCATATCAGCGTGGGCTGCACGCGACAGAAAACTATTTTTTTGACAGCATCTATATTTTTTTTTAATTAAATAGTTGTGATTTTTTTCAGTAGGTCAAGAGACGCCATATATTTGCCCGAGTTCTGATGCAATTATCTTATCACTTGACTGTTTATTCGTTTATCGGTTATCACATATTTGTGCTCTTTCTTTGCGAATGCGATGTTGCTTGTTTTCCATTAGATTTCCTTTGATGATATGCTCCAGTTTATTTATGACTACGCTTGAATTGATTTATGAAGAAATATTTCTATTTATATGGTTTCTACTATTTATATAGGAAACATAGTAAATTGCATATTATTGTTAGGAAATACGTCGTTGTTAAGTTGTCAGCTTTATACCTACTGTTTTTATTACTCTACGTTATGGAACTCTACGTCGTGGCGCAGGTCTGAGTCTGATTATAAGCACAATATTTGTCCGTTCGATACCCACTCGGGGGATTGATTATATTTCAATTATTTTTATTTTCGTGCACCTGCCTCCTACCACGCTATGCGTTCTTTTATTTATTATTGTACGTCTGTACACGATGCCGTTGTTGGTTATCGATGGTGGAGTTTCGGGATTCAAGTCACATCTAAGAAATGTTCATAATTTAATTCTCTTTATTTCCTTAAGTTAAATATGGCGTAGGGGAGAGCGGGGCCAAAAGTTCCGATTTTTTTTTATTATAATTTAGGAGATTATAATTCAAATGTTTTTTTTTTAATGATATTCATAACTTTTGATTAGGTAAACCGATTTTGATGATTTTTTTTAATTGAAAGGTAGTGGTTCCCATGTGGAAACCATTTTTTTTGGTCTATATTTGACAATGGTATCTATGAGAAAATCACATAAGTATTAAATTTGTATTGGTACGTGTGCGACAAAATGACGAATATCTCAATATCACGTCAACCAATTCCAATGATCCTTTTCTTATTTGAAAGAATACACTTCAAAGATAGATTGATGAAAGTTTGGTTAGGTTCCGATTATAAAATCCGGTCAAAATTGAGAAAATTTGTTTTTATTTTGGTAAATTTTAATGATACTGGAATAGTTACAAGAAAAAACTTCGTTAAATTTTTTGTCAGAAGTAAGATTCCCCATTGGTTGCATTTCTTTTCAACCAACCTCAAAAAAGGGAGAGGTTTCCAATTCGCCCGAATATGTTTTATATATTTTCTTGTCAATATACTAAAATGTTAGTTTCCACAAAAATAATACCTAAATGAGTCAAGTTTCACAACAAATCACAACAGATGCTACTCGTTAACAACCACTACCACCATAACCAACACTCGTTTAAGAAGTATGCATTTAAGGTTACTTATCACTTTACTTTGAATTAATTTTGACCAAAAAAAAACCGAACCGAAAAACAACGAACTAAAAAGTAAAAGATAATTTTACATAAAATAAAACTTATATTGATTTTGTTAAACCAAAATAATTTTCGCGCTCAATATGTATATGTAATTCTTTGGTAACAGTTTTTATCTTATTCCTGCAATCTTTGAAAACTACATCCGCTGCTTTTCGAGGATAAGTCCGCATGTTACTAAATTACAATATTTTTTAGTATGAAAAATTACAATATTTACATCCCATTATTGGTACAAATGAATTGGCGAAAGTTTTTCCGAGGTCACAACATGTCCCAAAAAAAGGAAACATCTAGCCCCAAAAACACGTGTTGAAAAAAAATTAAATATATATAAGATTAGGAAACATAAATAATTTACAAATAGTGTTCCGAAATAGTAGATAATATATGTAAAAAAAACATTAACATACTCGAGGCTAATCGTTAAAATTTGTGAGACAGACCAAAAATATCAAATGCGAAAATATTTACAATCGTGCACCCACGACACCCGGGTGCTATTCTATTGGTTTCGGGTGCCACTGGATTGTTCAATATGCAGGACATGGGTGCGCTATCACATCGCATTTCACTATATGTTTACTAAATATTCCTATCACTTTTCTCCGCGAAATTATTTCCATCGGAACAACTTACCTCGGTAACTTTTAGCCCCGCTCTCCCCTAGATTTTTACCGAGCAACGATATGAAGCGACCAAACTAATTAAAAATATTTTCCATTGCTAATATTGACACACGAATTGGCTAGGTCTTTGACTGAATATATTGCACTATTGTATAGTTATGTTGTTACAACTATTTATTCAGCTTTTCGTTTATTATCAAAATCGCATACTTACGATTTTTTTATTTAAAATAAAAATTTTAATTTTAAAGGTAGATTTATTGCACGGTAGGCAGAGGAAATCTAGTGTTAAAACACTCTGTTCTCTATTTTATGTTATTTTTTTTTAATAAATTGTATGTTGAGTGCTTATAGAGGGTTCCATGCCAATTTTGAAGATTGTATGTCAACGGTACAGCTATAAAAGTTGACGAACGGCACTTGTTTTGTTTGAAATGAACTGAAATTATACATTTGTCGTAGTATAACACATGGATAGCAAAGTTATCCTACAAGGCTAAGGTTCTACTACTCAAATATCTTCTACTAACATAGACTCTTGCCTAGGAAATAGGGTAAAATAAAAAAAAGATACCGCCGCCATTTAGCTTTTTCATGTATTATTCAAATAAAATAAATAATTATTTAATTTAATCAGGCTGATATGGAGGTAAGCTACTTTCATCACATATCTCATAATAATTAACAAGAAAGATACTATCTATATAATTGATTTTCGCGTCATACACTTATCTTTCAAACTATTCATTACGTCAGAGATAAATTTTAGGGGTTTTTCAAAATATTTAGTCTTTGTATACAGTAATATTATTATATAATAATATTATCATAATAAATATTAATACGTACCTAAACTGATACCAACAATTTTTTTCAAAATATTTAATATAAAATGTCAAATATGTGAATTGAAGTAATGACTCGATTTATTGTATAGTCATGCTATTAATACATCATCGAACGGTATAGGGGGCTTACCGTCGTTATACATACGTATGTATATACAATACTAGCGGCACGCCCGCGGCTTCGCCTGCGTGAACTACGTTATTATTAATTTGTCTCCATGAGTACCTACGTCCTATAAGTGACGTCCATGCAATATTTAAGACTCCTATCATTTGTAGTAACAAAGTTTCATACAAACTTTCAACCCCAAAAACAACCCCTTAGAAGTCAAATATTGCAAATTCCCGTCTTAGCGAGTACCTACGTACTATAAATAACTCCTATGCAAAATTTGAGATGCCTAGCACATGTAGTTACTGAGATTTCGTGATGAGTGAGTGACCTTTCGATTTTATATATATAGATATACAAATATTAGACATTTCATAGTCTGTTATATCTCAGTGCTGAACAACGAACGATTTTAAAGTACCTACTTTAAAATCGTTCGTTAGCCTAGCCAGGATGTCATAGTAAGATTATAGAAAAACGTGCTCCGGACTAAATTGTGGCTAAAAAGATTATAAAGAATGAGTGAGTGGTAAGAGAGGGAGACCTTCGAGAACACATCAATAATAATGAAGGAAGGTCATGTAAAAAGTATAAGAAATGTAAGAAGACAGTGGACAAGGGAACACAGGTTCTCATCACCATCATCAATTTTCTTAAAGCTTTTATTTATACACTTTAACTATTTTTGTGTACTGAACTTGCAAGGAGCACCTCAACCGTAGCTTATTTTCTCAAAATAATATTAGATAATTTCTGGTAAATTTCTTCACTTGCTTAGGGCTTATAGAGACAAGTCCGAGCATCAAATAAATTTTTAGTTACTTCGAATACAACCCAGGAAGGGGAATGAATTACTTTCTTTTCTTGCTCTGTTAACAAGATGTTTCACCACACATCACGCATTTTCTTGAAAATTGAAGGAAAATTTGGAAACGGAGTGTCTTGACACTAGGTTTCCTCTACCAAAAACCAACTACCGAAACCAACACCGAAATTCCGAAACAACGAATTTGATACAAAACTCTAAAATATATATTGTAGCTTTGCAATTTTTAATTCGAAAGAGTATTAATTACATAAATACTCTTATCGATGAAAAATTTATAAGAATTTTGATCTTTCTCAGGGAGCATGTATAAGAATTTTGATCTTTCTCAGGGAACGCGATATATACAGTGTTTATCTTTAATTAACTATGACGAAATGATAAATATATTTAGATTTTAATAAATTAACACGTTTTACATGCGAGTTGATATTGTTTGTAGCTAAGTGAAATTGAATGTCATAATAGATTGGCTATCTTATTTAAAAACATACAAACGGCATACTTACGAGTACAGTAATTATAAGTATTTTTAGAGGTGTGTGTGCCGAACAGTGTTAAGACACTTCTTCCTCTAGATACCCTCCTTCTCGAATGTGAGATATTATGGAATTCTACGCTTTTTTATTTTATTCTAAACTAGCGGACGCGCGCAGCGTCGCCTTGCTTAGTGGTGAATTCTAATAAACCATGAAACGAGCTCAATGAAATATTTTTAATAGTCTCAATTTCAAATTTTATAAAAATCAGTGGCAATTTAAAGATTTGTCCATATAAACTTTCAACCCCTTATTTACACCCCTAGGGGATGAATTAAAAACAACCACGAAACATGTGTTCAATGATATATTTTTAAGTCTAAGTTTCAAATTTTATAAAAATCGGTGGCGATTTACAGATTATTCCTTACTAATTTTCAACCCCTTATTTGCACCCCTAGGGCATGAATTAAAATGAACCACTAAACATGTATTTAATTTAATATTTTTAAGAGTCTTAAGTTTTAAATTTTATAAAAATCGGTGGCGATTTAAGGTTTTTCCATACAAACTTTCAACCCCTTATTGACACCCTTAGGGGGTAAATTCTAAAACACCGTGAAATACGTGTTCAATTAAATATTTTTAAGAGTCTGAATTTTAAATTTTATAAATTCGGTGTCGATTTAAATTCTTTTCCATACAAACTTTCAACCCCTATATCATCCCTTTAGGGTTAATATTTTTCAAAATCCCTTCTTAGTGGATGTCCAAATTACGAAAGTAAACATCTGCCCAAATTTGATGTTTCTACCATCAGCGGTTACGGCTGTACGTCCTTACCTAAGTCAGTGAGGACAAGTCCTTATATATATAGATAATTATTTTATCTTAAGCAAAACAAATAGTTTATATAATTTCGTTATTTCTAAAGAATGTCGCTTGTCTATTTGGATTATGTTGGATTATTCGATGTTACCATTAAAACACATATTTAAAATTAGTACTGCGCGTATTTGATATAATTACGGATTTATATTAATGATCGATTGTTTATAAATCTTGGTGATCAAACATGATTTAGATAGTGGACATTACTAGGGATCAATTAGTGAAACTAATTTTTTTTATGGAAACATGGTCTAACTAAAATTTTTGTTTTTAAAAGGTAAAAGAAGGAATCGGATTATAATATATTAATTTATTTGAAATATATTAATTTACATTTAAAAATATAAAAAATACACTCCCGGGACGAGAGTCCAGGCCATCTGTAACAAGGCCTCCTGAGAGAAGAACCTCCTAACATTCGCGCCGTCTGTAACACTGTCTTCTGCATTCGGTTCTTACTCCAACAGTTAAGCGATAACCCCTCAGAGAATTAGTCGATTCTACTAAATCGTTAACTATCGGCCTCTGTTCTGTTCTTTCTAATATGGCGTTCCGAGCGTGCCAGTTGAGCACAAAATCACTTCGCCAGTGTCACGTTGAATGGGGAACTCATGAAAGAGGTTGTACGGTAAAAAAAGAGAACTAATATTACACAACAGAAAAATGCATGTCTCTCCATCTGTCATGCGGCCTCTACCGGCACAATGACAGTCGCATTGACATCCCACATGGCACTAATAACATGGACTAAGTCCATATTATTATTTATTTATTATTTATTATGGTTCCCGTTATAATTATTGTGACCACTTTATTTGACACGTGCCTTTATGTAAAAAAGACATAATTTCAGTTAGGACGCTTTTGCTTTGACCTATTTCATTCAGAAACTAACAAGGAAAATTCGTAACATTACATTCCTAACCTATAAAATAATATATAAAATCTTCAACCACAACAACGCATATCGCACAAAGATAATATTTAGTTACATAGGGATTAGTGTAGTTATTTACGCTACGTAACCATTATTTTTTCTAGAACGAACATAATTATTTTTTATTTCTTTGCTCTGGTTACAAGGTACAAACGCCCGGCGTTGACTTCCGCCAATCTACCCGCAATGCTTAGAAAAATTCTACTGAAATTGGGAAAAAGTGTGTCATAACACTAGGTTCCCTCTATCTACACTACTATATGCGGTTTACACAGTGAAGCTGGTTTTTTTTATTAATTAAAAGTTGAGACAAAAAATTCCAATCCTTTGACGACCGACAAATATTTGATATTTAGTGTAGACTGGGACTGTGTGACGCTGATCTTATCTCCACAATCAGGGCCGTGTCGCCATGCATCATCATTCATCATCATCTTGACGTTGTTCCAATAAAATTTTCTGCCAAAATCCAACACTTAACTTGAATCTGTCGCCGCGTTTACTTGTTACTTGTATTATGTACTTATGTAATCCGTTACGCAACGAGTGCTTTATAACCCTTAATTTTTTCTTACAACTTGGCTCCACGCACACGTAAACAATTAATTACATTTTAGTTTATCTATAAATTTTCAAATGATAACAAGTAAAGCGAATGCATCGATCATATCGTGTTATCCTTTATTATGTTTATTTTAATCATTTATTTTAACATATCTATAGGTGATAATATATAATTTCTGTGAGACAACAGTATTAGACAGTATTAAAGTGTTATTTATTGTACAACCAGTGATTTTGTGAGTGAATTGTCAGTATTGAAAAACAGTGAATTAGTTTTTTAAGTAAACATGTTACGAACGGACGGGCTCAGATAGTGAAAGATGTCTGTAAGGTGACCGTTGGACTCAAGCCGTTGGGCTGTAGTGTTAAATACAAAAGAAACATTCCTCTGTTAAAAATTCGAACCCAGGGCCCGGTGGAACACTGCAAGGATATCTGCAAAATGACCAAGGGCCCTCGGAAAGTGAAGCTAGTCATTGTAGTCAACAATAAGAAAGAGTGAGTATATTATATTGGATTTTCCTTTTCTAATTTCTTTATTAAATATAACTTATGTTTTATATATTGTAAAGTTATGTTATATTAATTGAAATGTTTTTCTTTATTAAACAATGTAAATTTTTCGTAACCCCGAAAATTAGATTTTTTAAAATTGTTTTTGATTTTTTTTAAATTATTTTTGATTTTTTAAAATTCTTTATATTATTTAATCTATATGCAGAATATAAATCAAATCGATACCTTAAAATGTATTTCGTAGTTATATATCTAATGATATATAACTGTAGTAATTTTTATGAATATAATTTATGTCACATAAGCGTGATTTTGATATCGTATTTAATTATTTATCCAAGCCGTGTTTGCTCGTCGACACACACCGTGTCAGTTTATATTTCGATTTTTGTGTACATTTCATCACATGAAAGATATGAAAAATGTACTGTACTGTTGCTAAGTGTTGGCCTTATTATGGAGATACTTTTATTTATTTACATACCTACATATCTTTATTAAGTTCGTGAAAATATCTCGAAAATCAATGTTAATATTTTTAGTATCTCTAAATGAGTCTTACTTAACTTAGCTTCACGCTTTATCCTTAGCGGGGTAGTCAGGTCAGGTTTTGGTGTGTCAAGTGACGACGAATGCGGCGGTTCTCCACCAGTTTTTACCTGCGGCTTCGCCCGTATGGTATACTGGTAATTATTAAGAATCGTATTTGATACATAATACAATCTAAGTGCCAAACTTACTGTGACCGCATGTGTAGTGGGTTACATATGAAAGAGACTTCTACTCACTGGATAGATCAATTATAAACCTTCACTCTTTAAATCGCTTTATTATGAACACTTTCTACTTAGCACTGACACTTAAACACTTAGCACTTAAACTATCACTTAATAACGTTTGCTTAGAGCTTGCTGGCAGTATTACAACGTCGGGAAGACTGTCCTCAATTCTGTTTTTGGGGTGTTTTTATAGGTACAATTTTCCTCCAAAACTAAGCTTACCGGATGTATCTCATATTCATAATTTACAATAAAGATCATTTATAACATATTTCATATTAAAAATATTTAATTGCCGTTAAATTAATGTTATTAGCAATAGTTATTTTTAAATAACACTCTTTGTTTTTATTAGTAAAAGTATTTCATTTAATTTATAATCTTATAACAATATCATAGTAACTTCCTATAGTTTTAACAATATAATATACAATCACTATCAAAAAATATTTAATTGAAGTCGAATTACTAAATCATATTGACAATATTTATTTTAAAATTATATATTGATAAAAGTACTTCAATTATTTTTATCTTCAATCATAATAACATCATAAAAACTTCTCTTTATTTAAATACACAACTTGCACATTTCGTTTCATTCTAATTAATCATATTCACATTTTTACTATAAACTCATAATGAATACTACCGCTAACACATAGAAACGATTAACGTAGTTTGATATAGCCTCTATCTAGCGTAGCTAACTCATTACTATCCAATACAAAGTTTCCAATTCACATCAGCAGTTCCTGACCCTTTTCGTTTATAGTATTAAATAAATATAGACTATATTTCTTACTTTATATTATTAATAATAAAAAACTGCATACAAAGAAGTATCTTGTTATCTCCGGATGCAGGCTATTTCGTTGCCTCACGCCTCACGACGCACGCGACGGTGGTCGGACGAGGCGATGCTACGATAGCATTAGCATATAATAGTTTGCCATTCATTCATGAATCTCATTGCGGTTAATTGTTCGTTCCGTTTAACTTTGCGTGTTTGTTTACTATAAATTTTGAAATGCTATTTATTTTTGTCGTTTCATTGATTTAATTTTCGTGTTTTTTTTAGTTTTTTTTTTTTTTGGTAATTTCTAATTATTTTAATTATTAATTATTGCTAATTTGTGTAGGTATTATGTTAATTTCAAAAGACTGCATTTAAGACATGATTATGCTTTGTGGCTTGCTCACGAGGTAGAACGGGGAGTCTCCGTATACTCTTATAATATCTACTAGTGGAGGTCGCTCGCAACTCTGTCTGCTTGGACTTCAAGACATAAAATGGAAAATTCCCTTTTTTCCATTCCAGTGGGAATTACGACAAACCATATCAATTCCCGCACACTTCTTAACCTACCTACATCCTAAATTTCAACTATTTAAGTCCAGCAGTTTCTACTTTCTGTGATTCAGTAACGGAAGAATTTTATTTATAAATATACGCCTATTCGAATTCAAATCGGGAACCTTCTTATGTCTTTTTAGATATATTTCACAATGCGTGTGAAACAAATCTTGATATAATATTGAATGCGAAGTAAATCATCTCCCATGACATGCCCAACGCTACATCCACCAGCTAATGATCGTCATCGCGGTGACTGTTGTGTTTGACGCGGAAGCTGGAGCTTCCTGTCATTATACCCGCTAATCACGGCTGGGTTTATGCTGAAACTGCTATATTTGTGTGTCATTAAGAAATATGAGAAATTATTATTATTTTAATGATATTTTAGGAGACCATAGTGGATGAAACCCGCCTGGTTTAAAAAAAAAGAAACCCTTGTGGCGCAGGGGAGTGTGCGACTGTAACTACTTCGATACCGCAAATGCGTGGCGCTGAGTTCCAACACTAAACACGCAAAGCCTTAAAAATTCGGCCTTTTAACACTAGGTTGCCTCTGCCTACCCTGCTTTATGCAAGATATAGCGTGAAACTGCGAATATATAGACTGTATCCAAGAGATATGTTAAAATTTTGTAATTTTACTGAAATATTTTGTTTGTATAACAGCTTGAAAGCCTGTTGAAAAATACCATGTTATTATTCAAATTGTAACCTTATAAAAAAATTATCTAAATGAATGCAACAATTTTGTATATCATGTCATATTAATTTCATTAATGTGAATGTGAGTTTCTTTGTTACGTTTTTATGCCAAAACTATTCTAGCTATTATCATGAAACTTTGTGGACATATTTTAAGGAGCAATAATATAAGAAACGATAAATGATAGTTTTTATTGAAACAAAAGATTTATTGATTTAATATTTTTTAAAATTATACTATTCTTTTGGGTATAGTATAAAAAAAGGGTGAGCGAGCGAAGCCTCGTTTGTCGCTAGTACGTAAGCGATCGTGATTTTACGGGCAAAGCCAAGAGCAGGTCGTTAGTATGTAGATATATAAATCTGTTCCGTTACTCAGTAATTGACAGAAAAAGCACCGACAAAACTTGAAATTTTGCATATAGGTTAGGAAGTATAGGGAAACACTAAAAGAGTTCCCTATAATTCTTTAGGAACGGGAAAAGACATGACTCGCAAAGTTGCGAACGACGATTAATATATTTATAATACTAGCAGAATATTTTCTTAGCAATTAATTGTTGCAAAAATCTCTAATAATAATTAATTTTAAACTCAAGTGGAGTAATAAACATTCAACATATGAGGATTACGCAAAATATATATTGCGAAAGTGACACTTAACATATAGGTACGTACATACATAGGTACTTATAGCGTTATTGAAGTAATATCTCGTCGAATAAAACAGGTCTTTTAAATGAGTATTGATTAAATTAAGTATTGGTTGACTTCTATAATTTTATTTCTATATAACTGCTTACTACTGTTTATTTAATATTACTATATATTTAGAGTATATTTTAATGCAAAGGTGCTTAAATTTTGGGAGATTACCTTGTAAGCAACGACGCTTAATGAGTCAGCGTCTGGCTGTAAATGTTATGGCGGTAAGTACCTATTACGTTTAGAAAGACAGTAGACGAAGTACATGTAGTTAATTTCCTGTGGTTACATAAAAGTTTAGACACCGAAATAACGTTACCTTTTTTCAGTGGAACGGCCTTTCTGTGACCGTTATAGAAGGACTATAACATTTTAATATTAATTGATATAAATGTCCCCAAAGAAGATATGCCGATACCGTTACTTAATATTACAAAATTGAAAAAACTTAACTTATTTCCAATAGACAACGCTGTAGAATCGCTGAAAAAGGCTAGTGTATTTTTGATTCAAAGTAACATGAAAACTTCTCACATTTTGAACATTTTCTATGTACTTACTTAATGACTGCGGAACGATAATGGCACGATAGGATGATCGCGCGCTGTCACGCGAGTCGCGACCCGCCGCACGGCGTCCTTGCTCACCATCGTTTGATTCATAATATTACACGAATCATAAAAATGTTCATCCAACCTCTTCTACGTAAAAACACGCTATATGAGCATCCGGCACTTACCAGATTAGAGAGAACGTGAGAACCTACTGTTGAGACACAAATTCTGGATAATTTCCGCGCTGTACTTGTTCACCAGAGTGAGGAAATGGTAATATTTTATATTTCGTTTGCCACGAGTCGAAATTGAACTCACAATCTGTGTGTACAGTAGCACGCATGTGTCCCAGTGCCAGTAAGATACCTTTCGCCTACCGTGCTGGATTATGTGGGATACACCGTGAAGCTGATATATTTATAGATGTTTTTACATTTCCTGCATTATATGCCACTATAGGCATAGACAATCTAATTATATACAACTCCGTTCTTAACTTCGCGTTTAATGGTAGAGTTCAAAACCGCACTATCTCAAATCAACAATGACATCTTTTGTGGTTTTGTATTTGAAGTAAATACTATCAATTTACAATAAATTATATAAAAAATAATATAACATTCATAAATAAACATATAACAAATAAAAATCCTTATTAGGAATTTCATCACACAATTATTACTCACAGACCGACAAATGACCTACTAGTGGGCCCGAACGCGGCTACGCCCGCTTGAACTATACAATTTTTTATTAAATATATTTATGAAGCTATTTTCAGTTTTCAAGAGATGCGTTGTGCAGGCTCATTTTGGGTGACGTTTCCTAACTTTGCAAATCGTTGCTTAGCAACGGTCGTATAGCGACGGTGTTTATTAACATGGCGGAATAAATTGCATGTCAAATTAATAAGTATTTTAATATATTGGTATATATCGAAAATATTACAAATATGAGAAAATAAAGTATCGTATGTTCATCCCGGGACCCTCAAGTATCTCTATATGAGTATTTTATCACAATTAAATTAGCGGTTTGGCCCTGATTGCGCAAAAGACAGACAGACAGACAAACAGAGTTACTTTCGAATTTATAATATCGATATGGATAAAATAAACAAAAGAGAAAATAATTGATTGATTATTCATTTAAGTGTAAAAACGTTTATCATAATTAACATAATGTAATATAGTCTATAATTATCTAACGCAATATTTTTTGAATTAGAACCGGTAGTTTCTGAGATTGGAGCGTACAATCAAACAAACTCTACAGTTTTATAATTTTAGTATATGCATGTGTAGATAATGGAATTTCGTTTAAGAAAATAAACAAAACTGGCAAGTGTTACTATCTAATCAAATGAATTTAATAAGGACATTAATATCAAATCAATTTAATGATTTGTGTCAATTTTTTTATCGATATTAAATGACGAAAAATATATATAATATATTGTAATTATAATTGATTTATTAAAGATAGTTATTTGATAAAAATAATTTTTAGAAACTTATATTTTTTTTGTAATAGGATATTTAACACGCCCCCTTCGGAAACCGTTCAAGCGCTCTGACCACTCAGCCAAGCTATATCTTTCCTGATTTGTTAGATTTTTTATTCATTTTTAACCACCAACGAAACCAAAGACAACATTATGCTTTTTCCCGCGTACAGGGTAGACAGAGGGAACCTAGTAAGACATTTTGTTCTCTTCTTGTTCAATTTTCGAGACATACGTGTTGAGTGGTGGAAATCAATGTCGATTATCCACATTTTTTTAAATGATTTTTTTTAAATGGAAATTTTAAATGTTACACAGTAGAATTAGTAATGGACCTTCCAACTCTAACGAAGCTAAATAGATGCATCAAGAATAAATGTTTACTAAACTGCTGGTAGCGTGTTTGATTCGCGTGCTTGTTGAAGAATTGATAACAATGTTTGAATATTGCAATTGCAAGCTAAAATGGTTTCTCACATTATTCTTATTATTTTAACCTGCATCTGAACTAAAACGCGATAGTTGTGGGTTCCATTTCTACTCGCCGCCGAATTCTGGAGACATCGCGAGGTGAGTGGCGTAACTAGATGCTGTACTTGGTCTTGTTACCAGAGCGAGGAAATGAACATAATTCTTTCCCGCGAATCGGAAGCGAATCCACAAACGTTCGCGTTCACAAACACTGTGCCGCTTCGCCTCGATGGCCGCTGAATATCTAACTTAAAAAAAAATAAAATATTTGATTTGTTTACAAACTTTTTAAATTATACGTAAATAAAAACGTTTTATACGTAGATATATAAAATCTCCTCACGATTAAGCATTTGATAAGAGTTATCAACCTGGATTCCGGAAAATCCGCATTTTTTAATTAAGTCCTCAAGGTTATATTAATTTAACGTGAATAATGTAACGTGAAGAATGTCTTCACACGTGCTCCGTATTTTGTTTCACGAGTAAAGAGAATCTAGTCACTCTACTTCCCGCCCGACTTAGAGTACTAATACTGTTTTTTTTATCTTTACACACTCATATGCCTAGCTTAGTTAGTTGCAGCTTATATTACTTAATAAAAAAAGTTATAACCCATTAAACATTATCAATTATAAGTTGGGCCCGTTGTCGCGCAGGGGCAAAAGCGTTGTAAACGTGGTGGTAGTGGGTTGGACTCCCAGATCCCAATTAGGGCCCGGACCAGGCGTAGAAAGGGGGGGGGGGGGGCTATTCCTACGCCCATGGTAACGTCAGTCAAGACCTGAATAGTGGAGTTCTTTAGAGGTTGCTAGTAAACCATTTAAGTAAATCTCATATAATTTATAGCTCCGAACACGTTCTATACCACTTGTAGCTAAATGCTTAAACAGCAATTCTATATTTTCACTTTAAATTTATTTAGATAGTATATTACAACGATTTACGTCTCATTCCGTCCTTGTTCATTCGATAACAAGACTGTCACGAGATTATGGTCTTATGAAAATATCAAATATACCCACTATTGCCTTGCGTTGTAACACTTTGGGCAGTTGACGAAATTTTATATACATATTTACTTTTTATCTATAAATAGAATGTATTTTTTGATATAGCGTAGGTGTATCCATCAAAATTTTAATAAAATGAAAATTTTTGGAGATAAGGAAACCTCTTTTACTTATAACGCATGTGAAAGTAGATTTTTTGAAGTTGGTAACTAAGTATTAATTTACAACCTTTCAAGACTTGATGTTCTGTGATAAGTGTGTTACTGACTTAAACCTGTGTTTTCTAGTGTTATACTAAACACGCATGATATACGAAAATTAAATAATGAATACGCATAAATATAGTTATACCGTAGTTAAAATAGAATCGCTTATGTATGTTTATTTTAAAAATTGAGAATATAATTGAAACAAACTCTAAATATAATTTGATTGTGTGAGCTTAAAAACGGAAACTCCATTTTCTCCCTTTTCCATAGAAAAAAATAATTTTTTCGTTTCCGTAAAATTATTTCTCCAACCATACTCTCCAACCTACCCACATGTCAAATTTCAAGTATTTACGTCTAGTAGTTTGTGTGTGCGTTGTCTTGTCACTCACTCAGTAAGATACTTGTAAAATATTATGTTAGTTACAAATGTTTATCTATGACTTAGAACAAGTTAGATATCGTCGGCTTACTGTAAACCTACAAAATCCGTTTTTTTTTAATTTTTTCCTTATTCACATATTTATACGCAAAGTTCGAAAGTGCAAAATCAAAAAATACACACCCAGATTTCGAATTTGTTAAAACCTTCTGATAATACATACAAAGTCATAACTTTTAATAACATTTCTTATCTCTATCTTTCTCTTTTTTCTGTCTTCTTTTCGTGTGTTACTGATAGCCGGCTTACACTCTAACGCCCAATGTTAATAATCAATCCTAATCCATAAATTGCAACCATAGATTGAAATAGACAGAGATGGAAGACGGCATGCAGGTTAGTGATTGAATAGACATGTCGAACAATACAAGATTGACCTTAACTGGAGATAGGAGATACATTATTAACATTGGGCGTAAGCCGACGAATATATGAAAACGTTAGTTGTAAACATAGTTGTGCCACACAGCCACGTCCACCCTAATGACAGTCCACACTACATACAAATCGCGCGTTTCGTCACCGCGTCGAGTATTACGGACGCGTCGCCGAAATCGCGACGCGTGCCTCGAATATATACACGTGAATACTCAAGGATCGAGTGTTAGGTGTAGGACATTGGCAAAATGAGAAAGCTTTTTAATACAGTGTATATACGCGCGATCTATAAGCGAGTATCTTATATGTTCTTAGCATACATTTTCATTAAAAGTAACATCTTAATTTTATTATTTTATTAGAAAATGCTGACGGAACTGTCTATAAAGTGTAATTTTTGTGTTATTTTTTATTGAATTGTACAATTAAGTCAATATATAGACTGTCTTGTATAAACAGCCTTGTTTCTTTTATGAATAAGCAATGTGAGAAAGTTGACATAAAATTTTTTGGCACTGCTTTTAGTAAAGGTCGATACCCGGATTTTTAAAAAATAACTTGAATATATATTTTTAAAAAATGCCTAATACTTTTGAAATATAATAAAATATAAACTGTTTCTATTTGTACATGCGACAATTGTGGGTTCAATTAAGGGGAATGAATTATTTTTATTTTCTATGGTAACAAGTTCGTCGTTGAGTTCCGCCACTCAATACGCAATGCTTTGAGAATTCGGCGAAGAGTGGAGAAGGGCACCTCCGTTCCCTCTCAATCGGAATGGAGTGTCTTAACACTAGAATCCCAGGTTTTATAGATAGAAGACTGTCTACCTTATTATATGCGAGATACAGTCTGGTGCTAAAAAATATAGAAATACAAAACTTCCTTCAAATAAAGAACTAAGTTCCTCATTTCTTACGTAAATAAGTCTAAACAAAATGTATACATAAATAAGTTAAGGTCGTCCAGCAACTATAGAACAATATAAACGTTTTTTTCATACTTAGAACTTTATCAAAAATTGTCGATCGACAATCCTCACTATTTACAAGGTTAGAAAAATCGAATGTCAACTCAGCAGCGTGAAGGTTAGATAAAATGAGCTATAATCGGGGATTACAATTTGTCTATTATATTTTCTATTAAAAATGTTTTTATGTTTGTCATTAGTGTGGCAATATATCAAAATAAAAGCCTATTTAATTGATTTGTAACACCATTTGCTAAGCTTGATAGGTGGTAAAGAATGTTAGTTGTTGATTGTGTTATATCATAGTAATTTTCTAATGTGTCTTTCTATTGAATTTATATTTTTTTTTTTAAATTGAACTGAAAAGTCAATTAAATGACTTTGGGTCTGTCGTGGCGTAGTACAACGCCTGATTATAAACGCGACTGTAGTAGGTTTGATTCCCGTTTGGGAAAATGATTTAATTTGATTTTCCTAGATCTTCTAACAAGACAAAACGCGGCTTTGAGTAGCGCCATTCAACTGGCATGACTGACTCGAAAATTGGGCGGTGTGGGTAAAAGAGCCTCCTAAAGACAAAACGACTGAACAGATTTCGTTGTAACTTTCTAACAAACGCTTGAAAGAAAGATTTGTTTGTTTGAAGGTGCTCATCTCAGGAACTAATGGCTCGAATTGAACAAATATTTTTTTTTGTACCACAAATTTAACGTGGCTTTATATATTACTTATTACTACTTGTATTACATATTATGTAATGTTTTTCTATAGTAATCATTATAAATGTAACGTAGACAAAGCCGCAGGCGATAACTAATAAATCAATAATAATCCTTGACCCGCGTTTCAATTTTTGCTTCACTTTACAGTCCGTGTGAAGTAGACCACAAAAGTTATATAGAAATTATAATATCTTACCTGAGATTTCGTCCGCGTGAGAATTTAACAGATTATGTACTTAATTTGACTTAATTACACCTACATGCTTGTATAATATTTTTTAATTAAACTTACATAAGTCAAAACTCAATCAGTTAAATGTAGATGAAAGCAAGTGAAATGACAACTTCTACTCGATTGGTTCGATTGATTTGTTAAATATATTTTTTTATTATAAGTGGGTTAATTAATTTGTTATATTTATTTTTTATTTGTATTTATGTGTACACTCTGCTCCTGTGCCATATTCTTTAGAAACTTTATATAATTTACATAATTTCTTTGTATATTATATACATATAATATAAATATGAGTGTTTTCTTATATCATAACCGCCCGGGCGTGCGTCAGACGGGCCTTGACCATTAATTGAGCCAATATGTTCTCGCGCACCTGATACGGCATTTTTGTTTGTATTACGCTAATATATGTATATCAATATATTATGTAATATACATTTATGGTGAAAAAAAATGTGTTTGATAAAGCTAGTGTCATATCCTTTTGCTATCTACGTTCTCCGTTACCGTGACTTTTCAGTTTAAATCAAAATATTATTTATCTAATTAAACATTCAAATTCAATTAACACATGTATTTTTGAATCGTTAAGTTATATGAAATGTCTGTAGTGTCCGTCCTTTAGCAAGTAATAATAAAAATAGTAATATTTTCATTTCCTCTCTCTGGTAACAAAACAAAGCGTTGAGTTCCGCCACTCAACACGTAATTGAAAATTCGGCGGAAAATGGTGGACGGAGTGTTTTAACAATAGGTGCATATATAATGTGAAAAATCAGTGGTCAACTGGTCAATAAACATGTCGATGCACCTTACATAGTCGTGGGTCGCATCTAAATTGCTTCATCCGAGTAGTGATAAATGATGCAATTGAAAATTTGGAATTTATTCTTATACACTTATGCCTTTGGTTTGACACCAATGAAAATAAATAATTAAAATGTCCATCATGTTTAAATTATATAACTTAGTAACTTTTAATACTACTGCTTTGAAGACATTCTGTAACTTTTATTTCTTAGTAATATTTACTATAAATAATTTGCGTATGATCTAATTTTGTGATTAAATCAAACTCCACGTATATAATCTGTAATTCTTGTCCATCTCAATGTATTATATGGCTAGAACATTTTTCGTCGTAAGACAAAGAATGCTTAAAATTATCATCTCTATAAGATGTTATATGATAAAATCATCACAATATTCGATTGAGAAGAAAATTTGACGAAAAATTAAAAACAAATATCATTTGTTATGTCTTGAAAATGAAAATTTCATCCTACAATTGTTTCATACATAAGTATATATTAATACATACCTATTGCGCCATAATAAAATCAGTTTTAATTAAATTAACCAGTGTTTTGCATTTTTCCAGCCCGCCTACATTTAAGACACTAACGCCGACGTCGCGAACACAGCTCAAGCAACAGTTGATGCGAGAGCATGCACAGGAGCAGCTGCGAAGAGAATCATTGCAAGTGAGTTTTTAATACTGTCTCTAGTTTTAAAGGATTTCGATACGAATCGTAAAAGGAATTTAGAAAAATATATTTGAAAAAGAAATAATATTATTAATACTTTAATATTCTTACAAATAGACTACATTGTTCTTCTTACTAGCTCAGAACTTTAAATTTGAATATTTAGAAGTTGTTCAGTTGACTGATTTAAAAATTATATACCTAATAGAATACGAACAATTGCTTCCAGGTACAACAAGCAGGACAGTCCAAAGAGAATGATGACAAAAAGAAGTCGACCCCAACAGACGTGCCGCGCGTCACGCCGCACGTCGACCTACCGCCGCAGGTGTTGCAGGTAACAGCCCCCTTAGCCTTGTTGTGTACACCTAATACTACCTTCAGTTTATAGCAACCAATATATCTATGTAAAGTAAATTATGTTTTCCTTTTTGTCGCCTATATTCTGCATATAGCAGGATCGGCAGAAAGAACCTATTGTTGACACACTCCGTTCCCCAATTACTTTACTTTGTTACCAGAGCAAGGAAATGAAAAATAAAATAATCCCTTTATTCCGTCAATTGGCATAAGAATCCACAACTATCGTGTATAGTATTGGATTCCTACATAATAATTTAATAAGCATAATATCATAATATTTCATGCAAATATTTGCAGGTGCGAACAGTTCTGGAAAATCCCACCAGGTATCACGTGATTCAGAAACAGAAGAGTCAGGTGCGACAGTACCTCAGCGAGTCATTCACACCACAAGCTCAAGTGAGCCAGTTTTTTATATTTAAGTTTAGGCTTTCTTAGTCCTGAAAAATTTGCGATACATTATTCCTTTTTACTCTTTTCTGTGCTCTGATTTCGGACACATAATCATTATCTTGTTAGATTTGATAACGAAAGTATTTAATTTAATTAAAATTATATGATATGGCACTCAAAACAAATAATTTGGCGTTTTTAATCGGTATTTGTAAATGGGTTCTTTGTAATATTACTTTTTGAGAATACTTTTCTTGATTTTATTTTTGCTCCTGTTTTTTAAGATTGTTCACAGAATCTAAATAGTTTCGTCTTTTTTCTAATATTTTGTTTTGATATTTGAACCCACAACCAGTGCTTTCAATCAAGTATATAATACTTTTGCTACGCTTTTCGGCTCTACGTCTGGTAGGAGTATAAATATTATATAGTGGATGACACTTATTTTCAGGTGCCAGGCCCAGGTCGAGGCGCTCCGGTCCAAAGTGCGCCAGAATTGGGGGCGCGCGCTCTGTCCCCGGATAGGGCGTCTTCGTCGAGTCTATTGAGTCCAGGGCTTTGTTCTGCCGGGGGGAACTCTGAGGTAAGCTTTTTTTTTATTTTAAACACTCCTACTTACTTCCTGGAGTGCCCCTGCGATTTTATACAGGCGCTGAGGTAAGCTTTGACTCTTTAATTATTTATTCCAAAATATACATTAAATTTCGTCAATATTTGTCGTTGAGTAGTTGTGGGTTTGACTCGCACTCAAGAAAATGTAAAATTATTTTTTACATTTTTATTTCTGGCAATGAGGCAAAAGGGCATTGCGTGTTGAGTTCCTCCACTCAACACGCAATGTGATCCCTCGACCGCACTTTATTAATTCAGTTAGTAAAAGTGATCATCCTTCCTAAATACTTACGATAAAAATGTTTCAAACACCCCAGGCGGACGAGTTCCTGGACGACATCCTCTCCCTGGACACGCCTCTTTCGTCGTCGGAGGCCGCCTCCGCTGCCAGCTCAGTGGCCGGCGACTGCGCGCTGCTCTGCGACGCTGACATGCACGCGCTCGCCAAGGACCGCCAGAAGAAGGACAACCACAATATGAGTGAGTGACCGTGTTTATGTGTGTGTGTGTGTGTGTGTGTGTGTGTGTTTGTGTGCGTGGGTGGGTGTGTGCGTGAGTGTATGTGTGAGCGTGTGCAAAATATTTTTTAAAGTAACTGGTAACTTGATATTAGAAATCAATTTTATAGATATTTTTATATATGTACAAAACTTTTTTTATATTTCAGTCGAACGCCGTCGCCGTTTCAACATAAACGACAGAATAAAAGAACTCGGGACCCTTCTACCTAAAACCAACGATCCCTTCTACGAAGTCATAAGGGACGTACGGCCTAATAAAGGAACCATATTAAAAAGTAGTGTCGATTATATAAAATGTTTAAGAGACGAAGTCAACAGATTGAAGCAAAGTGAACAACGACGCAAACAAATTGAATTGCATAATAGGAAACTTATGTTGAGGATACAGGTGGGTAGTGAATTCGATTTCAGTTGTTTTTTAAGTTTCACGTATTTTTTTATTTTTGTAGGGTATACATTACAAAAAAATTGTATTAAATCTAAGTAGGTAGTTATAAACTAAGGCCATGTTTTGTCTTATCAGAACGGAGAAATGAAGATAATACTACAATATAAATATAATCTTTCTCACATTCCACCATTTTTTTTCACTCAAAAATAATTGTTGAGGCTGTCGCGGAGGCCCAAGCGAGTGACTGTAACTTAAAGTTAACATTATATATTGTGAGGCTGTTTATATTAAATAAAGTTAATTCATACACAGCAATTTTCTATGTTCTTATTATTTCTATATATCTCTTCATCATCATCTTAAACACGTGGACAACAAAAACATTTCACATTACATTTTTTTGTACTTCAAAATCACAAAACACCTTTCTTAAATTACCAAATCTTTTAGTAAATATTATTTTATTTCATTTATCATTTTCATTTCATTTATCATTTTTTTAGGAACTAGAACGTTTAGTTCGTCTCCATGGCCTTCCCTTATCAGAGGGATGGTCGTCCCCTCACTCCGACTCAGGTGTGGAAACGGCTCCTTCGGAAACTTATTCGGAACCCGCTAAAGCATTGCCTGTAAGTGTTTAATATGTGTTTTTTTTTATTTCACGCTGTATCCCGCAATAACAGAGAGTTGTGTTAAGACATTCTGTTCCCCTTGTATCGCGGAATGCGGAATTTAACGCGGTTTTTTGTATGTGGGGTGTGTGGAGTGGGGGATTGAAAATATTTTTTATTCTCTTGAGTGGTAATTGAACCCACAATCATCCTCTAACTGATAGACGCTTCCTCATTGCGTCACGATTGTCAGTATTTTAGTGTTTTAAGGCAAACCTTTTTTTTCCATGTCTGTAATTTTACGAAGTAGGTAAGTCGAAGGAATCTCGTGTATAACTTCGTTATCATATATGTATATGCTTTTAATAATAATATATAATGAGTGGCTAAATTTAATGCACTTTTTTGTTTCATTAGATCACATACGCTACATTATTTTTTTGAACGTTTTCCAATAATATTTTTTCTATCTTTAGTATGAAATAACATATTTAATTAAAAACAAAAAAAATATATAGCTTAAATTTCATTATTCCAGGAGGTACTTTTACCGAAAACGGAACCTGCACCAATGATGGAACTGAGCGACCCTCCACCCGACTTACTACGAGATACGCCGTCTGGAGAAGCGCTGTCCGCTTTAGATGCATTAGGTATGTATATTATAATTGTCCGAGAATGTTTTATGTCACAATTTAAAAGAGTTGTGAAAAGACGTTTGTGTGTTAAAGGTTATTACCAAATTATAATCATATATTATACTTTGGTAATAGCCTTTAACAGATAACACGCCTTGGGAATGACATGCTCGCTCCAGTCCGTTTCAAAGATATCATTCACAAAAAAAAGGTATCAGGTCACAAATGTTTAAATGTGTTTTTTAAAAAAAAAGAAAGTTTTCTTGCGTCGGTTCTTCTGAGGCATTAGGTCTGAGGCATTAACGTTAGTGAACTGGTGGTAAATTATTTGACGTTTAAAAAATTGAAGAATGTAACTTGTTATTTTGAATAAAATTATTTGACATTGATTCTTTTTAGGATTCGGTACCTCTAAATAAAAACGGATACTTATAGGATGATTTTGTTTACGGTTTTTCTAGAGAACAACAATTTATCACTATTTTACAATATTTACATAAATTTACCCTCATTTACATGTATTTACAGATGGTCTAAAGCTAGGTTCGTGTTCGCCCCTCAGTCGCGAGGAGGGCTTGTCGCTCAGCTGCTTGGAGCCCGATCTCTGTTTGGAACCAGTTACCGATCATCTGTTCAACCATAAAGATATTAAGGTATGGTATTTATTTTAACTTATTGTGTAGTGTAGTGTAGGTTCAAATCGCATTTCATATTTGAATTATTTTATTTATGTGTGGTTTTTTTAACTTGGATTTTTGATGAAAAATAAGGATGATGATGATGAGTTTTTGATGATAAAATGGAATTTAATTATTGGTTGCTATGTTTTGTGTGTAGAAAGAAAGTTTAAAAATGACGAAGAATTAAAAAAAAATAAAGCATTTTTTTATTACTTTATTGAAACTATAATCGGCGCATTTGCAGTTACACTCGCACGCTTGTTCTCGAAAATAAAAGTATATATTTATTACCAATTTATACTAATTAAGTAATACTCAAATATTTATAAATAATAATCTTCCATTCAAAATATATATATATTTAACAAAAATAAAAAAATATATAATAAACATAAAATCCAGCAGATGCGTCTATCACCTAGTCCTGGGTTGCTCGGCGGTGACGAAAACGACGCAGTGTTAAACCTCGCACAGATTGAAGACCTCATGGATGATGACTCGCATAACCCTGTTACGCAAGGTATTTTTTTAAATATATCAAGCATTAGATATTAACTATATGAAATAGAATATTTATTCACAGTACATACACATGATTTAGATGCATAAATATACGTTGCCATAGCATCGTGTGACATACACTTGTGACTTAAACAAAAATATTTATTGTTAAACATAGTATACACATGTGTGTTACATTTATTATTAATTTAATGTACTTTTTTATGCATTCTTTTAACATATTTGTATTAGTATTTTCCACTCCTTTATGTAAACTATAAGGTATAGCGCGCACTAGTGATTTTTGTCACCGTGACTGTTGTGTCACTGTCACCATGTACTAAACCCTTAATGAAGGTGGCGCGCATTTGGATACGTGACAATTGGGTGACTTTTTATCCGCGAAGGATGGCAACACGCCGGCGACGCAACTGTTACCGCGTCCATAGATTTCTATGCCCGTGCGCGCATTAGAAACTAAATGTCACTTCGTTCTCCCTCCCCCTTGCAGTTTCCATACTAGTCATCTTGCGCATAAACAAGAAACAGCACCGTGTTGCATTGCAGCACCGAATTTTAATTACAAGAATGTAAACCAACGCAACCAAGGCAAAACGTGTGTTTTCATGAATATGAAATAGACAACGACAATACTGATTGACGAAATTGAGTTGAGGGCATTGCTCTATGACAAATCCCTAAAGGATTATTCAAATAGTAATTTGGAAGCCGATATTTTTTTCGTTTGCTTTTTTATCTATTTCTTAATATAAGTGCACAGACAACCATCTCTTCGAGACCCATTTTATCGAATGTAAAAAATTTCACTGTCATCGCAAGTGCGCGCAGTCGCGAAAAGTATGGTGACATGTCAGTGCCAAAAAAAATTATTGTCACCCTGACAAAAGTCACCAGTGCGCGCTATCACTAGTTGTGTCAAATATCATACTCCTGAAAAGTTTTTATATAATATAAAACAATTTGATCTACAAGATGATATTTGATACATAAAGTATAAGCATCGGTGGTTCAGTGGTAGAATGCTCGCCTGCCACGCGGGCGGCCCGGGTTCGATTCCCGGCCGATGCATTAACTTTTTGATTTTTTTTCGAAAGATTCTATGTTAAGTATATGAAATAGTTTTTATTTATATTATTAATAAATATTTTATAAATATATTTTTTATTTTATTTCTTGATAGCATTTGCATATTGATAATTATCAATAATAATTATAATTATTCAAACACTTTAATCCGGTTACAGAATATAATTTTTTTAATTCATTTAATTATTTATTTTATTTACTCTAAAAAACCTGTAATGGAATGAGTTAAAATTTAAAAAAATGTGCAAAAATCGTGAAAATTACATATATAATATTCAATTTCAGGTGACCCCATGCTGTGTTCTTCGCCCACTTCACTTGGTCTAGGCGTAGGTGATGAACGTTCCTGTGCTATGTTACATATTGATTTGTCTTCACACATACCAGGTTAGTCAGTTAGTTATTTAAAAACATGGCAAATATTATTTTTTACACTTATTTTTTACAATTATGTTTTAAATAATAATGTACTTTTTTTCAATATTTAATTTATTTTTAGGCTCACTTCTATCAGAAAACGCAATGTCCCTTGGCCTTGGCCTCGGGGGCCTCGGGGGCCTTGGTGAAGGGCTGCCTCTTCTACTAGGAGCAACACATGCCCCCCATTCCCCCCACGCTCATCCCAGGCCCTGCTTCGATATGGACTTGGGGGCTTAGTTAACCAGTTAGTCACTTAGCTGGTTAGCCACTCGACATATGTTAGTTATCAAGATAATTAGCTAGACATGGACAGCTATTAGTTAGATATTTCCTAATTAGCTACATTGACAGGTGTTAGTCGCTTGGGTAATTAGCTGTTTAGACTTATATTAGACTCGTCTGGTTATCTAATTAATTTCTTAGACAATGAATGTTATGCGACACATGGTGCTTAACTGGTGACTTAGCCAATTTGTCACTTAGCCAAAATAACCTCATTTAACTAGCAATATTTTGTAGATTACCTAACTTCACTTAGCTGCTTATATATTGTAATGAAACTAATTGCACGTTCTCAAAATGTTCTTTATAAAGTTTTTACAGATTTACTATATGAAGTAATTGTTACAAATTAAACGTACTTGTGGCTAATTAGTTACATCAATTAGCCACTTAGCCAATTGCAATTTTGTTGTTTTGTATTAAGCAGCTATTAAATTATAAAATTATTTGTTATCAATTTTTTTGCTGTTTTATAATTTATTTATTAGGATGTTAAGATTTAATAGATTCTTTTTAAATATATTCAAAATTATATTTAAATGAAAAAAATATAACTTTCTTTATTGGATTGCAATTTTTTATATATTTATATGTATATAATATGGACATAGAAGGGAATTTTATTCAATTTATTCGATAGTATGACATATTTTTCTACAAAGGTTTTATAAATTATATTTAATAAAGTGTCTTATAAGGGCCGATTACTATAAAAAAACAATCAACCATCATGAAGAGCCTCGAATTAATAAAAGAAACTGTATATTTATTAATAATCGTGATACATTTGTTACCAACTTATTAATAAGTTAAATGATAATAAAACATCGACACCATTTTGAATATTTTTTTTCAAAGGAATTTAAAAAATCTACAGATTTTGAAATATTGTATTAAAAAAACTATGGTGCTCTTAAACGCATTTTTAAATCGTTAAGTGTCGTTCGCCCCGTCAATAAACAGTGGGTGACCGCGTTTGAAGAAACATAATATAAATGTGATAAAATATATTTTTAGACGATTATCTTTTTTTGTATATACATTAACATTATGTAGATTTTACCCGAAGTGCCTTTTAGAAGTAAAAATTATTAATTGTAAATAATATATTGTTAAAATAATTGTAATTGTTAATAAAATGTTGTTATCCACTTAGCCGGTTTGCCATTTAGACAGGTGTCATCGAGATAATTGGCTAAAACACTGGTTTATAATAAAAAAACACAGAATTTGTTAAGTTTGTCTGTACATAAATAAAATTATATTAAATATTTTAAACTACAGCTCAAATTCCATATTAACAGCCATTTATATGAAATTTTAAAAATAAAGTTACATATTTATATACTTTTATTTTCTACGTACAATTATTATTGGAAAATTCAGCGATTTTGGCATCTGCTCATACATCTCTACTTAAAAGGTCGAAATACGCAGTAGAAACTCGATTAACCGTACTATTTGTTGTTCTTAATAGTTGTTCATAAGTATTTGGTTTAATAAATATCCAGATAATCGAAAGAGGTTATGTTCCATAAAGAAACAGATATATTGAAATATTTAACTTTAGCAGTTCGGATAATTGTATGCTGAGTTATACTTACGGCCGATTAATCGAGTCTCCACTGTAAATAATTTATTATTACAATATGATTATATATTATTATAATAATAATATTATCATTTTAATTAAATATCGAACAAAAATTAAATGTAATGTATTTTTGTTTTTGTTATTTCTTTAGTTTGTTTAGACTTGTGTTGTATAGCTGTATTTCGCTCGAATGTCTTACATATGTATTGTAATTAAAAAAAAACTATATACATATTTCGCTCTATTAATAATAAAAAGAAATAACTGTTATGACTGCGGGTTCGATACCAGCTCTGTGTAATGATTATGTAAAATGATATTCATTTCTACACTATGGCAAGCGTGGCGTTAAGTTCGGTCACTCAACATGCAATGATTTGCGAGTTGGGTGGTGCGTGCGGAACGGAGTGTCTTAATACTAGGTTATCTGCCTATTAAATGAGGTATACAGCGTGAATTAAAAAAAATATAAAGATGTTTTATAATTGATATAACGTTTAAACGATATTTTACAAAATTTAAAAGTAATTTTAAACGTTATTTCTTTTTATTAATAAACCTAGGATATGTATGAAATATTTATCAATTTTGCAATTATAATTTTTTTATTATATATTTTAAAAAAAAAATTTTAAATTATTGTATACGAAATCGGCTTATCTCACAACAAATTAGGCTTATATTTTATCATTAGTTTCTAAGTGATAAATGATAATTACGCCAATTTTAGTATTATTATTATTATTATACTATTATGTTTTTAGTGTCATTAGTTTATGAGTCGACCTTAAAATATTATAGTTGAATTCAATGATTAAACTAAAATAACAAGTTTTCACTCTATTGTTCACTTTCCATTCAATTGAACATTTTATATATTATGTAATAAAAGTATATGCCAGACTTTATGAATAAAAAATATATACCATCCTTAAAATGAAAGTGATCTAATTCGAAAAATTGCATTAAATAAGAAATAGCTATGAAATCTTAGATTTTTTAGCAATACACATTCTATAGCCAGTTTTAGCAAAATCAGTGGTTATAAAAGGTTTTAGTCAAGATACTTTTCTAAAAGCGGTTATTTATGCATTTTTACGACTATATATATGTTTTTATTATTTATAAAACTATTAAATATATAAATATGTCTATAAATAATGTCGACTTATCATCTAATTCTTGTGTCAGAGAGCAATAAACTAGATATTTTTTGTCAACGTAGAGAGTAAAGCGGAGTGTCGAGGGCGTTTATTATAATGAGATTACGACAACGTTGTGAAGTACAAACGTGGATTACACAATTTAAAAATTATATTCGACTTTTATTTCTGATAAACATAAAAAACTCGTATTTAAAAATATGTTTTATATAATGTACGTTAATGGACGTCTGGCCTATTGTTCATTATAATTATGATTTTATAGAAATTGCACCGCTACAAAGACTTGGTGTGAGGCCATCGCGGCGTAGCACTACAGTGGTGTATCTGTAACGAGACGGTTGTGGGTTCGATCTCCACTCTAGGAAATAAAATATTTACTTATTTGGGGTAATGGTGAATTTAAATTTTTAATCTATATCTATAATCTATACTTGTAATAAATCTGTAGAAGTCTTTTTTTGTACATCGAAAATATTTAAAAAAAATTAGCCAGGGTGTTAAAGGATAACTGATAGAATCCATTTCCAGCATTTTTGGAATTTTTGTCTGTTTGTCTGTTTATCTGTTTATATGAACACATATCACGTAAAAAGTACACAACAAATTTAAGCAAATTTTATACAAAAAAATTATAAGTAACTCAGAGAAGGTTTTAGTTTTTATTTCATTGTTATCGCTTCACTCTATCAAAAGATATAAGTATTTAAGTTTTTAAGAAGTTCATATTTAAGATAGTAAAAATATACAAATATAAAGCTCTCTGTTGTCAACAAATGGTAGGCACTAAAGTATCTTGATAAATTAAACATTCATTTCGTAAGGATATCTTTTAAAGATACTAATACTTAAGTACAACAAAAATCCTCGGGCGAAGCCGCGGGCAGGCCGCTTGTCATTATATAAAACATGTAATATATAACTTTTATAAGCTTTCGAAAAAGAAACTTTAACACTAAAAAAATCACTTTCTTTATAATTAACAATAGCTACCATTGTCCGTCCACACAGTAGCAGTTGAAAATCGATGCCCCGCAACCAATATTGAAATGGAGCATGCAAAAATACTTATTAATTCAAACTGTCGTACGCATAAAAACCGATCGTTAATTCTATTCGCACACCGCACCGCTAGAATAAAGGCGGACATTCTTTTGCAAATGCATTTTTCCCCTAAAAATTAAGTTGGGAACTATTATTTTTATTCATTCTTCATTTATACAATGTAGCGTTTCAAATTTCGAGGAAATTTGCGTTTTTGCATAAAATGGTAACGCGGGGCGGCGCGTGCGCAGTTTGCAGTGCATGCAATGGATGTCGGTGACCATGGTTTTTATCGTATAAATACCTATAAGCAATTTCGTTGGATTATATTGGTAATATTGTAATGTCCTAAATAAATATTTTGATTTATTAGAAGTATAAGTAAAGAAAAATAATTTTTAAAAAATGTTATAATTTCTTAGCCAAAGTGAGACCAATTTTGCAATCTACCAACAGCCTGCCTACCTTACCTACCTACCTCCATCGAGCGGGTAAATAGATTCACTCTGTATCTTATAGCATAAAACAGATTGGGCAAAGATAACCTAGTGTTAAGACACTCCGTGCCTCACGCACTTCTCCGCATGGGAATCGAACCTACAACAGTCGCATTTACAGTCAGTAGCATATTATATGAAGTAAATTCATAAGAATAGATTTTGTTCGTAACACATTATGGCCACCATAACGTTATTGTGACCAATTGCATTGTTAGAGGATTGATAAAAGCGATACAGTTTGTGATATATACTTTTTTCACAAATTTAAATGAACTCCCCTCGCGCCATTTGCATGGTGTCGTTTACTTCAAATGCATATTTTATGCAAAAAAAATCTTTTCAATAGTAATTATAGAGCGTAAAATAATTTATATTTCGTCACATACCGTGGACAAGCAAATATAGTTGTGAAAAAAAACAATGTATTTGTTATACTTGGATTATTTATTTCTCTGAGGCTAGTCGTCGCGCAGAGGCACAAGCGTGCAACTGTAATCAGGATTAGTTGTAGCTTCGATTCAATTCTTACTTAAGGAAATATTTAATTTTTTCATTTCCTCGCTGAGGTTATATATAAAGAATAAAGCGCAGCGTTGAGTTCTGCCACTCAACATGCAATGCCTCCAGAATTAGGTGGAAAGTGGGGAACGGAAGTGACTTAACGCTATTTCTCAGGTACCTTCAGTTAAAATAGGAGGACCTATGTGCGGGATACAGCGAGAAACTAAATATTTTTTTCTCGAGGGAATGAAATATTTTCATTCCTTTGTTTTGGTACGCATTATGGTACACAGACAAAGCACGTCGTTGAGTTCCACCACTCAACTCATATGGTTTATTGAAAATTGAGGCAAAAGTGGTAAAGGAAGTTTCAGCATGAACTTAAAAAATAAAATAAAATAAACTTGTGGATACATATTTAATGAAAGATCCACATAAGTGATTCTTATGTTAATCCATAAGATATCTATAACAAAATTTTGCACAACATGACATTAGGCATGCAACTTAAAGGTCCTAGCTAAATTGATTTTTCTTAAACCGTAAATTAGAATTTTTCTATCAATATACAACCTTATCCTTCTTCCATTTTCATATAAAATAGTAACATGTGCAATTTCTACTGTCAACAATAAAGTAAATGTCATATATACATACATACATACGGGTACATCACAGAGAAATGTAAGAAAGAACCATACAGAGATGATGCAAACTCCCATACCAGTTATTTCCATACAGCCCTACGCTGCTGTGAAGGAGCCTCTGGAGGACGTCGTTAAACCTACTGAACAGGTAGGTATTATGTCATAAAGATTCTTCTTCTAATCTAATCTGTGAAAGAAGATTATGATGATGAGACTATTCAATATCTTTGTGCGTTAGCATTGTGCACCACATTTTAAATATATTTAACGCACAACTAGATTGAAATATAATTGTACGTTAAATATATTTAATACGGTGTTAAATTCCGACACTAAAAGTAAGCATTGTCGTATGGCGGCGGAACTTAAACAACAGAGTGTTTGAACACTAGGTTCTCCTTGTCCTCTTCTAACAAACTCACATTTTACGCAAAGATAACAAGAAAATATGTCTATTGTATACGACATTTCATTGAGCTATAACGTTTACCTAATTGTTTTGAAAATTAATAACTGACTTAGTTATTTACTAAAAAAAATTTACAAATTTAATAAATGATGAAATTTTCTATATTTTGGTCAAATTTACATAATATTAGTAGAAAATAATATTTATAACGACCCATATTGATAATTCTCTAAATCATAAGTCATCATTTAAGTGAATTATGTATTAAATTCAAATTTACTCTTGAAGGAAAACTCTAACAATGCGTAATGCTTGTTTTATACTAATAATTTATTACTAAGAAACTGTGTGTAATTACATAGAAACACGTTTTGTGTTACAAGCGATGACATATTTTTGTAGTTGTCTATATCTAGAATATTTTCAAACTGGCAAGGCAAATAGCGATATTTTCTTTTCCAAATAAATACGTCATATTTAATAATCCTACTAACATTATAAATGTGAAAATTTTAAAACTGCACTGAGGCTGTAATTGAACTTGCACCTTCACTTATCAATACAATCATTAACCACTATACCTACAGACACAACTGATTCAAGAACACCATGTACTTGAAGAGCTGTCATCAACGGACCGTCTACTGATCACCAAGCGATCGACAGTACGGAACTTAGTATTCCTTCTAGGAAAGAAAAACAGATTTTTTGTTAGAACAACTGAACAGAACCTGATTTATACGATTGAGGAACAGAATAGGTATCTTCAGCTGATTTTGTCTTTTTTACCTTAAATTTCGTTTCATTAAAATCTAGTAATAAAGTATAGAATGAATTCAAATGTGAATGGCCAACTGTTTATTAAATAATATAAAAGCGAGAATTATCATTATCATCACTGTTCATACTGAATGCAAAAAATATATAAATGAATTATTCTTTAATTTTAATTATCTCTCTTTTGACTCATTTGTTTATTTCATACAAAGTGCAATGCACTCTATTAATTAATTATAAATTTATTTATTGACATAACGTAGAAGGCTATAGGTAAATTTTGCTTATATACGCAATTGCGGTCTTTAGAACGGATGAAAATTTTAATAATTATTGAATTACATTCTCCGTCTTATGCCTATTGAACCAATTTTTTCAGCTACGCAAGCTTCTAAAGATCTTCTGTCACCTTAACGTCATCTATTACAACGTAGTGGTACAACACTATGTTATTGGCGCCTTCTTAGAAATTATTTGCATTATTTATACCACTGCACTTTTCACTAGCTTTTAACTGCAGCACTCATGGACATTCAAATATAGCCTGCAAAAATATTTTTTTAATCAATTCACACACAAAAATGTTTTTTCAATCATTTCAATTTCTGAGTAGTTTCTGAGATTAGCTCGTTCAAAGAAAGTCAATACACATTAGATTCTCTCTCCCAACCAGCTTGATTCGAAAGTGTTAGAAACTTTTATTTCAGTTGGTGGATGGGATACTTTTGTTACGGACTACGACCGGTTCAGCTACACGTGAAGGATAATGAAGGGGTTGAAGTGATGAAAATCGACCGCCCTTTTGCGTGCACCTCTCGCATACTACCCTGCCAGTTGCAGAGGATACAGGTATTGCTAAGAAAATGATTTAATCTTTACATTTGTCTGGCCTCAAATACTCGATACGATTAGTTTAATCATTTTATTTAATTTATTGCGCAGTAAGTTGCGAACGATTCTTGGATAGTTGCGAGTACTAAATTACTCGACTAATACTTTCCAGAGAGGAAGAAGTGGTTATTGACGTGGTGACTTATAGTTTCATAGTCTCTCTTGACTCATACTCATAGAGAAAATATTAGACTTGTAATGTTAAATGTTTGACAGTCGTAAAAAGTAGGTATCTATATATTTTTTGCGCTATATTTATTCGCATATAGTCATCGTGGGAGAAGCCACGAGTGGCATACCAGTTAAAGCTATACAACTTATGTGTATTATATAAGAAACATAAATAATTTAATTTTTTAATGTTAATCATAAAGATGTAAAATGAGCAATAAAAATAAATTTATTAATATTATGTATTAGTAGAAGGTAATCCTACTAATAATTATTTATTAAGCCTTATAAGTGTTAGTATTTTGATTCCTTTAAATTGATATAGGAAACCAATGTCTCATATTGTAGCATAAGAATAGTTAACGTTCAAATTTAAAGGTAATATGGCTTTAAAATTTAATGTAATAAACATATTCTGAATAGAGATAGGGCGTGTAGAGTTATAAAAATGGCTCTACGGTGATATCTGATACCTACCTGGTTGAAAGTGGATCTTGAAAACGTTTTAATGTTTCGGAATCTAAGAACTTCATTAAAAAATAAAATTTATATAATTTTGAATTTTTGATTTATATGATATTGTAGGTATTCGCTCCGCCAGGAACTCCTATAGGTAGCATTGAGCAGCAGTGGACGCCGGTGCGGCCCGAGTATGTCGTGAAACGAGAAGACGGCGAACAAATATTTTGGGTTAAAGGTATATTACCAAATTTTTTCTGCCTCTGTCTGTATATGGTAGATATAACATTGGAGTTTTTTCTGAGTTCATGCGTAACAATAAAAAAATAGTTTATTATAGTTGAATATAAAAAGTGTTTTTATAGTGAAAGTTTCTTTTAGTTTTACATAAATATTTTAATTCAAAAAATGATAAGTTGAAGCCGTTGTGGCGCAGCGTCTATAACGTGTGTCTGTAAGCGTGACGGTCAAAGGTTCGATGTTCACTCTGGGGAAATGAATTATTTTCTATTATTCGCTCTACTAACAAGACAGAACAGACATGTTTGAAAATTCTTCGATGAATGAGGTACGGGAGTGTCTTAAGACTGGATACTCTCAGCCTACTCTGCTACGTGTGGAATACAGCATGAAACTACAGAGATATATAGATTTACTTTAGTATTCATAATATATTAGTTATAATATAATCAATCCGTCATATATTTTAGGTCCATTCGTAACAATCAGTTGTTTCAACGACATTCAGTTCCACATATACAAGAGGGACGGCACCACGGTCGGCAGCACTTGCAAGCGCTGGCAGGGACTCGTGCATGCTATGTTCTTAGCACCTATTACTGATAGGTATTATATTTCTTATTATGAAAAAGAGAAGGCTTTCGTGGCGCAGTTGCATAAGCGCGACTATAAATATGATAGTTTTGGGTTTCATTCCCACAGGAGGAAATGATATATTTAATATTTCTGTTACCGCTCTGGTAACGAGGAAAAGCCCGGTGCTATTTCCTGCCACTCAACAAACAATACCTCCAGTATTTGGCGCAAAATGGGTAACGGAAGTGTCTTAATGAGAACAGAGTGTCGTAACACTACGCCCCCAGGTTCGTTTTGCCGACTCTGCGATGTGCTGAATACAGCGTGAGGCAAAAAAATACCGTTACCAGAGCGATGGATTGAAAATATTAAATATTTAATTTACTCGCGTGGGAATTGCACCTAGAACCTGTAGCGTTGACAGACATTAGATTTTGTCCGCTTATTTTATTATTGGTTTTAGGTTCGGTGTGGCTTTCGAAAGAGATCTTTCTGTCACGGAGAAAGCATTGTTACTTGCTACTACAATAATCCTCGACTACATGTATTATGATGTGTGATTTATTAAAATTAATATCAATAAATTATTTTTATATGTAGCTTACTTACTCTTTTGTTTGATTTTTTATGCATGTCGTATTTTTTATTCTCATTGAAAACGCGATGGTTGTTGATTCAATTCCTACTCGGGCAATTATATTAGATTCATTTCCAAAACGCGGCCTTGAGTTTCAGTACTCACCACGCAATGTTTCGAAAATTGGACGATGTGTGGAGACGGAGTGTCTTGACACTGGGCGATGATATATATCAACCTACACGGTGAGAGAACACTGCCTCGGTATACCATACCCAGACTACACTTATATAAAGTATTATAATATCAATATAAAAAATTATAAATACCAACAAATTTTATTTGCTTGAGATTACCCTAGGTAAATTTAAATTTGTTTAAAATTTACTAATACATACATATACTATTTATTGTAATTAGTCAAGTAATAAACAAACGAAAACAGATCACGTGTTTACACAAATTAATTTCGAAGAACCTAAAGGCGGCTGGCTTTAAAATAGATAGTAATTATATGTGGTTTTAATTAAGCAGAATATATATACAAACATGTATGTAGTAATAAACATTTGAAACGCAAAACTTACAAATTGTGAATATAACATAAAATATAATATAGTACTTGTAAAACAACAAAAACCTTACAAAACGGCAATTTCGCAAAGATCGTTATAAATAATGGCCATAAAGGAAATAATAAAAATCAAAACGATACTAAAATAGGAAATGTATAACATTATAGAGCGCAGCTTACCCTCCTCCAATACAGTTTATAATCCATTAAAATACACGGACATATTGAAATGAGGGGACATATTTTAAATGCACTTTTCGTTTTTACACAAAAACTGTTATTTCCCCTTAAAAATTAATGTCCTGCGCCCCTATTTGCATTGTGCTTAAACTTTTTTCGTCGGCAGATGTCCAAAGTAAATGGCGCGAAATTTTGACAGCACCTAAAATTTTTGACAATGACAGCCATAGATAAAAAAATTGGATAATTTTACCCCTTTTCCAAAGGATTGAATTCAATTACATTATAGTGACGAAAAAGCTTGTAATAGAAGGGTAGTTTTTTTACAGAATTTTGGAAAATAAGGGATTCGCCTTATTTAGGTCAGTGGGTGTTTAGTGAATTAAATAGTTTTTGTATTTTTTGTGACGTAAAACGTGGCGCGCGTTTGTCGGAAAGCAAGGAAAAAGCAAGGGTTTAGACAATGGTGTTTTATAAAATGATTTAGAGTTTTTTTTTTGGATTAATCTCGTAACGCATTAAGTTTTTTGTATAAATCTTTATTTTTGAGTAATAAAAAATTGCAATGTCAAGAACGTGAATTATTTTGTGATTGATCGCTCATTGTTAGTTTTATAGACTTTTATCTGTATACAACTTTGCACCTGCGGCTTCGCCTCATAAGAGTTGTAGATATATGACCGTCCTGAATATGTTAGATAACTCTGACTGCAGATACAATGGGTCACATTGAAACGATTAACGTGGTGTTATATAACCTAAGGCTAGCCTATAGTTTTCTCGTTAAATAGGCCATAAAAAAATACAAACAATCTTAAATGTCTAATCAGTAGTTCCTGAGATTATGGCGTTAAGCCAAACCAACTATTTAGCTTAATAATATTATTGTCAATTTTCTTTTAATATCAGCTCAAAAACTGAATGTTGTTTATTAAAGTTGAGTTTTAAGAAACCTAATAATATTCTAAGAATGTGTGTTTTCATTAATAGTAAGACAGGCAGACGTTTAGGAATCATCTATTAATACCGCTTACAATATTTCTATAAGGAAAATTTTAAGTTTATTGTGATGCGTATACGCATGATGTTAACTCTAGTTATATATATTACTCTATACTCTATTTGCGTTTTTTTTTCATTTTGATGATATTACGTCACTTAACTTTTATTCATTTTTAGTTTTAGTGGCATGAACAGAATGAAATTTCGTCATAACTAACATTTTGCTTAGGAGTCTGTTTATAGTAGTACCTAGTAATCGTTTTCAATAAATTTATGATTATACCATAATAATGTAAAACATCAAACCAAAAATTTAATACAATAAAAAGATATTTATTGAAATTAAAATTGAAAAGCTATCCAAAAAAACCTATATAAAAATTAAGCTTTACAAAGTTCAAAAACGCGTGTCGCCCTTCGACCGGGTTAACTCAGTGTTGACACCGAACTAACCGTGTCGTTGAATGTTTTGCCATTATATTCTAACATTTAACCCATTTTTCTATAATTCCCTAAAAAATAAAAAAAACGCAGTTTACCCAAAAAAAACTTTGACAGATGCACACGACCCCAAAAACGACACGCGTTAAAATCGACAGTTTTTTTTAATAAAACACGATTTCAGCAATCCAAAGCTGACAGTTGACGCGAACATAATCTTTAATTAAGAATAGTTTTTATTCAATTGGGTCTAAATTGTGTGATTTATTTATTTATAATTTTATTTTTGACAATAGTTTATGTGGAAAATTTAAGGGAGTTTTTTTATTTTAGTAGGCAGTGAGAGCCTAGTGTTAGGACACTCCGCTTCCCACTTTCCGCCGAATTCTGGAAGCATTGCGTGTGGAATGGCGGAACTCAACACCGCGCTTTGCCGCGATATCGGACCGAAGAAATAAGGATATTCAATATTTCATTTCCTTGAGTGGGAATCGAACTCACAATCGGTGGCGCTTGCAATCACACGCTTGTGTCCCTGTGCCACGACTGGCCTCCACTTTACTTCTTTTTGCAATTTCGGTTCACTTAACATGTTGATTTTTTTATTAAGTGATGATTTGCACACTATAGACAGTGTAGGTAGAGAGAAAGTGCATCATTCGGTACTTTAATTTCAAATTCAAAATATTCTTTATTCAAATTGACTTTTGTGAGCACTTTTGAATCGTCGAATGAACATAAAACTACCACCGGCTCAGAAGGTAGTTCTGCTGAGAGGAGCGTGAGGTTGAAAAAGATACTCCTCGTGAGGTCCGAGTCCACAACCATCACGTTTACAGACGCTGTTCCGCCGCAGGAAGATGGCCTGTAATAACATAATAAAAGTACCTATAAAGTTGTACGTGAGGTAGGTCAGGTCATGGGTCAGTTAACATTACAAGGAAAGTGGGTAAAGCATTGTATAAATACGTCGAAACTTGGAATATACATGCATATATTCCAAGCTATGAGTCATATATCGTAATATAGGGATTTTCTAGAAAGTGATTATCTATTTAATTTTTAATTAATGCTAATTGTTTTTTTTTAAATATTTCGGTATTATCCGTTTTTATTATACTACTAAGTTCTAAGTGTGTAAGGGAAATGAAATATAAGAAATTGCGTGTCTATTTTACTATATATATATTTTTTGTTTTTTTTTCTTCTTTGAATATTTATTTCATAATAAATATTTCCAGATGATAATAATAATTATTTATTAGTAATAATCTTTACGTTTACAACAAATATAATTTCAACGTAGCTCGAAAGACACGAATGAGTTAGTTGGCTAGAGTCCTTGGACGGTTTACAACGCGGGCAGGAGACGCAAGTTCAAATCCCGCGGCATTAATATTTTTATACGTTTCTATATATTTCTCTTTTAATTTTACTTATAATATACAATATTTTTGAATACTAATAAGAGGGTTTGTGTAAAATAAGTACAACACATTTGTATATTTAATTTATTGAATACGGTAGAAATGTTTAGTAGTAATGGAAAACAAATAACAAACAGACTGATCTAGGAACATATACCGATCGACAACTTTGCTTATCACTTGGACATTATTTTATATTATAGGAAATAAAGAGCTATATTTTTTATAAGAAATTTTGTGTATTTTATATGATGAAACGTAAAATATCCATAAATATAAGGATTTTAATAACATTCTGCATTAATAGTTATTTTTTAATATTATTTTCATATTGTAGCAAGTAATAAGCAAAGTTACGGTTTAGGATTTGGCTTCCACCCAAAGCCAATATATAATTTTCTTTATTTTTTTTAAATATAACCAACGTGGACGTCTACCGTTTTGTCTCAAAGAATTTTCAAATTTGTACATAGTTTTCGAAAATTTTTATTCTATTTTATCTAAAAATATTAAATAGTGTTACCCTCCTTTAAATTTTATGGCAACACCCAGTGCTTAGGCCAAGGACATCCACGATCGGCGAAATCAAAATAATTTTGACTAGAAACAACACAGTTTTCATAAAAATGAAAAAATATTACCATTTATTATATACAGTCGCACGAAAAGCAAAACATAATATTATGACTAGAGTACACTTACAAATAAATAAAAACCTAATATTTGGAATGTCACTGGAATTAAAGTTAAATTCGATCAATGTCAAAACCATAGTAATTTATAATAATTAACCTCTAAAACATTTAAATTTTGACATTAAACGAATTTTGATTATTATCTATATATAATTTGACAGTACTTGTCTGTCAAAACAATAGTTCTATTTTCGTCAGTATGACGTTACCAAGTTTCTTTACGTATTTAGTTTGTATTTATTTACATTATTTTATTAAATAAAGATACATTTTCGAATAGTTCAGTTCATTTTGTATATTATTATATTTTTAATTATAAAATTGTATAAAACTTAAATTAAAATATACCATATTGGTGTTTAAGAAAGCGACGTCCTCTTGCGTTTTAAATTACGTTCATCTATAGTGCTTAGTAAAAACATATCTATTTTACCCACTATACAATATAAACGTATTACAACGATATATTTCCACTGAGCACTACATGAACTTCTGTTCTGAAAATTGACATGAGAAAATAGATATTTTTATTAATATATATTCTATTCGCTTTTTTAACCTGTCAACTCTTCATTTTAAAATGAAAATCAAACAAACTTTTTTGATAGAAAACACTAATTACCATAACGGATATCTAAATAAGAAAAAGATATAAAATATTGGTTTCAAGATCAATAAAATAGCAGAATAATAAAAAAAGAGAAATCAAATGTTTAGAAATGACATAAAGAGTTGACAATTGACAATTTCACATTAAAAGGAATAGCGTTCGGAAACACACACTAAACAAAACGAACAATAAAATGAGTGCGACTGTAAACCTGCGTAGAGGCGTTGTACCCGAGTGTCACTATGTCTAAAGTTGTAGTTACTCCGTCTTAAAATTAATTTGTACTTGTAGTTATATCACCGTTGTACTTCTGACTAAATTTGTACTGCAATTATATCTATATAAACTATTTTTTAACACCCTCGGCGTACAACGCTAAGATAAAACAATCTTGAACACAAGTTATTTGACTACATTCATTAAGATCAATATGACTATTTAAACTCCGGGGTATCTATTCTTATTTATGCGACAATTTTGTTCGAGGTAATTTTGGTTTTTAGTTACGTATAACGAAATATAATTTAATGACAGTGACATAACACCTATCAACTGTCAAGAGTGTTTTTCTAGATGATTTTTGATGAAAGCTAAATGTTGCACAGCTTACTTGTGAACACAATAAGCATATAATTAATCCAAAAAATAACGGATATTGGATAAACAATATTCCAAAAAATTATCGCATAATTAAAAATAAATTAACCAAAACAGTAAAAATCTCGCGCTACCTCCACATTGAGCGCGTAACAATTGGAATTTAAATAGCATTCAAGATCGTGACCACGCGTACATTTTTATTAATTTTGTTATTATTTTAAAACATTATTAATATAATTTGTTGTACCGCGCGCGCGCGTTTCCGCTGTCGACGGGGCGTGGTGGGAGGAAGACAAGTAGGAAGTCCTGCGTTAAACTTAACCGAGGAACTGTCTAAGGAACTGATATAGGAACATTGTATTTATCTACATTTTGAATTATATTTAGATCTATTATATTATTAGATACCGTTACCCTGATACTCGATCACATTTTAACTATCAGGTGGCAATTCTCCGTCGAGAGCGGTCAGGCGCGCGACCTCTATTCATTAAATTACTTCTTACTTACATACATAGGAACTTTCTTTAGAAGCTGCATGGTTTATACAAGCTAACCTCCACAATGTAACTACCAATAATGAATTTAAATAAACCTGTCTTTAAATAATTACTTTTTTTTTATCAATATAATATAATAATAAATTTTGGACAACGCCTTTTTTGTCTTTACAGCCATTCGATTACTACATTTGTTGTAGTTGAGACTTAAGTATTTTACAATTCTTTTTATATTAATATATATATTAATTATTGTACTTTAAATATTTCGAGAATTAAACATACTCGTATTTTCCTTCCAATTTTTTTTTAAAAAACTTTGTCCTTACAATTTATTTCGCAAGTATGTAACAATTTCTCTAATATTAATAACGTTTAAAGACATACATTCGAATTGGAAATTAAATGATATTGGTGCATCTTCAAGGCGGATTGAATAAATGGCTTCAAAGACAAACAAGACACGCCCGCTGTAACACATTAGGTTATAAATCACTAGAAATAAATATAAAACGTGAAACCCGGCCAGCGACTGGCGGCGGCGCGAAGCTGAGCTCGAGCCGCCTAACAATGACCCGTATGACTGACTGACGCAACAACACGCGGCCGGGCGTCACGCGCCCTCGCAGTGACGTGTCACTACGCGGTAACACGGTAACACGGTAACACGGCTATCTGATTATACTAAGTTACGTTGAATGTTGATCACTGCCCTCTAGACTCTAGTACGTATCTTTGTGCTAAGTCACTCCTAACAACGATATATCATACAGTCGCGCGGGCTCCGTCCGCGTCGCAACATTTGTACTATAGTGAACTGTAATATATATATGAATGTATAATGTATATGTACGTACGCATTTATACAATAACGACTTACTCGAGCTAGCGTGAGGTAGAGCGGTTGTCGCGTACAGCTAGGTGAGTGCGGGCGCGGGCGGTGACCAACATCGCACCACCGCTCCAATACGTATCCTTTAAATAATAATAACTAATCCTAGGGTGTATTTCTTCTCCCGATCGAAATCGACGTTTCAAAAACTCGTCTCGGATCGACCCAACGTCGAGGAGATAATAAATAAACCGATTCATAAGCGGCAACGTTTCATATATCACCCGTGAATATAATTCTCAATATACGAAGTTAGACTCTGTCAAAAAAAAGAGGGCGGGGGCCGCCGCGCGGTGGAGCGCTCGGGCGGGCGGCCGCGGACAGCTCCTCGGGAACGATCCTCCTGTCTCGGCGATCGCTCGAAGGCACACAGCGTTACATGTAGTCAGTACGGCGATCGGGCGCACCCGCGGGCGATGTCGTCGACGGCCACGGGTGCGCTGGGGGCCCGGGGGGCGCACTGGAGGCCCAGGGGGCGCGCTAAGCCGGCGTCAGCGTCAGCGTCACGGTGGCGCGGCGCGTGGCGCGGCGGCGCACGGGTAGAAACACCAGCGCGGGCAGCAGGCTCAGTGCGCCGCCCGCCTCCTCCAGCACGAAGGGCTGCATGGTGAGCGGCGCCCGGGGCGCGCGCGGCACGGCCAGCAGAGCGCCCGCGCCGCCGTGCACCGCGCGCACGTGCGCCTCCAACGCCGCGAAGCTCTCCGCGCGGAACTCGCAACGCGAGCACGAGTACGCGTCCTCACCCTCCGCCTCGCCCGTCACCTCCCCGCCCTCGCTCTCGTCGGCAGGCAACTCACTCTCGCCCTCACCCGCCTCAGCGTGCTCGCTGGCGTTCTGCACGTGTGCGCGCTCGTGCGCAAACAGGAAGGCCAGCACGTCGGTGGTGAAGGGGCAGTAGGCGCAGGCGTAGGGCTTGTCTCGCGCCAGCAGGTCCAGGGCCCGCGGTGGAGCGGGCGGCGCGAGCGGCGGCGGTGGGGGCCGCGCGGGCGGCGCGTGCTCGGCCAGTAGGTGCGCCCGGAGCGCGCGCGGTCCCCTGAAGCGACGCGCGCACAGCGGGCAGGGCTCTGCGGGCGCGGCGTTGGCGGGCGCTGGCGGCGCGGGGATGCCGTGGGTGTTGTGCTTGTGGACTCGGAGGAAGTACTTGCTGCAGAGCTCCTTGTGGCAGATGTCGCACGTGACGCCACCCAGTTGTGTTCCGCTCTCCAATGATATACCGTGCATCCGCTGCATGTGTGTTCGCATAAAATATTTATTACAGAGCTCCTTGTTGCAGATTTCACAAAAACTTGATCCGGCGCCGCCGCTCGCTCTTCGTTCGTCTTGAGGTGGTGGTGAGGAGGAAGGCGGCCGGGGGACGTCGTTGGGTTCTTCCGCAAGGCGTTCAGCTGCGAGTTCGTTAAGCTGCGATATCATCGTCTGGAGCTTTCGAAGTTCCTCGCTCGCTGAACCAGGGGACGCGGCGCCGCGCTCTTCAACAATCAAATTTAAAGGGCTCGTTTGACCTTCACGCAGTACAGTTTCAAATTCATCTCGATCTTCTCTTTCTTGTTTTACTTCGAGATGTTCTTCTGTGTCAAATGGTGGAGGTAGAGAGAGCGACCTCGGTGGTGTTGGCGCTGACGGTGATGAGGAATGTGGCGTGATCATCGGAGGAGTCGCCGACACCGGTGATCTTTCTGGTACTGGGGATCTTTGTACTGGGACGCCGTGCCTTCTCTCACGATGTGTTCTCAAAAAATATTTGTTACAATATTCCTTACAGCATATTTCACAAAAAGCTTCCGGATTTATAACCCCCAGTCGGCGGAGGACGTCCGGTTGGAAGGCCGCTTCACGAGCACGTCTTGCTGAATCTGGTGAGAGTCGTCGTGGCGTGCCACCGGAATCATCGTCGGAGGCGCGTCGCGGCGGTGACGGCTGCGGCTGGCTCGGAAGATTGAGATGCGGCTGCTGCTCGCCGTCATAGATACCATGCTTGTTCGCCCGATGAGTCTTCAGAAAATATTTGTTACAGAACTCCTTGCAGCAAAGATCGCAGTAGGCTTCCGGGTTAAAAATGCGCGGAGGATCGTGTCTGGGTAGAAGACGGAAGGCGGCCAGAGGATCAAACGTTGGCAGAGTGAGTTCCCCGAAGGCGAGTGCGCTCTTGTAGATGTCGGCCATTTTGGCATGGAGGTCCAGTGGCGGTGGCTGTGCTCGAGCTGGTGCTGCCTGCTTGCGGCGCTTGCGACCAGGACTTCCACCACCGTCGCTCTCCCCCGCGCCGCCCCCACCCGGGACTCCTCCGCCGACGCCCACGCCGCCTCCCCCGCTCGCACAGTCGCGCTCGCGCTTAACCGCCGGCGCCACCGACATCGCGTCACCGCCGCATCTGGAATTAAGATACATGTTCATTAACTTACTGGCCACAACCAAATCACTAAATTAAAAACTAGCACGCTTATAATTTTATAACTATAACTTTTGTTTCCCCGTCCTCCATTAGTTTTCTAGCTCCGTTCTCTCTGACCAACCCGCAGGGATAAAGCGTGAAGTTGAGTTATTTATTTCTCCCATAATATTTTACCAAAAATATGAACAAGTTTATTATTAAAGTTGGTTTTCTAAACTATTGTTATTTGATTAATTTTAAGGTCACCGTGATGGTTGTCTCATAATGAATGAATGAATGAATGAATGAAAAAACCATCTTTTTAATAGCCTTTAATTGATCCTGATGTGAACTAATTATGAAACTATTACTTTTATTTATATATAATATAATAATATATATAAATATATAATAAAATATATAATATAAATATATATAATGTACAGTTCCTATCTATTAATTTTTATAATAATTTTAAGCGTAACGAGGAAAAATGTTACGAAATCCAGGTAAAGCAACCATTATTCAAAGCCCACAGGACGCCTAAGGCGGACCTCGTAATTTATAAAATTATTTTAAGTTCTCAATTATATTTAAAGCAAAATGGCTAGCAGGTAGGGAGTTATATAAGGAAAGTAAAATTCCAAATGATTATTTTTATAATTATTATTGGTATAGATTTGGCAGAATATGTTATTTTCTTAGATTTACATATGAAACAAACTTTATCCTGCCTGCCTGGTCAAATGGAAATAACAAAAAATTGAAAAAAATACCGAATTTACTCTGACCTCTGTACAATAGGCTACGTCGAAACTATTAACGTGATGTAGTATAGCGTTATACCTTTCTAGTTATAATTAAAAGACAAAAATATTTTTTCAATTCGAACTAGTAGCGCCTAAGGCCACCGTGGCCTTGTGGCGAAAGAATGTGACTGTAAACGCGAAGGTTGTGGGTTCCATTCCCACTTAAGGGAAGAAAATATCTGGTAAAAAGTCCGTCCGTTCCGTCCCCTTTAAATATATATATGTTTCCAAAAAATACTTAGTGCCTTATTATTTATACGTATTATAAAAAAAACTCTATAAAAAAAAGCTTGTAATTCGTATTTGGTCTTCTTTTTTAGGTATATTGTATATGTAAAGATTAAAAAACTAAGTGAAATAAAATTAAGAAATACTATATAAAATAAATACTTATATTAGTTAAAAAAATATAAAAAAGAAAACTTATTATTTAACAGTAGTTTCTACTGCCTCAATGCATACCTACGCATGTAAAAAGAAAATAAAATAAAAAATAAAATAAAAAAGATTCCAATAAGAATAATTTACCTTTCGTTATCAGCAAAATCCATTTGTCCACAACACTTATCTTATCACCATCGTTTAAAAACTTATATTTCTAATAAAATAAAAAAAAATCACTATGAGAAAACAAATATTTATTTAATAATTTATTATAAATATTTTTAAAATATATTTTTTAATGTAACTTTTGTAATCTATCGCGATGTAAATCCTATTTTGAACGATCTGTGGCACGTGTTGCCTGCGCGTGCGCTCAAATATACTGTATTTTAGGTAAAAACGTGTATAATATGATTTTTTTGGGGAAAATAAGCAAAAATCTGTCTTTCACCCCACCCGGCCACCCCTACATACGTTTGATTAGGGGCCGGTGCATTAGATAGCGTTGGGGTTACATGGCGGTTATAATTCATCAGTTTATTTTGTGTGTAATAGTAATTTTAGTTATTTTTATTTCTGCTTTTTTTGTTTAAGTTGTTATTTTTGATCATGTGTTAACATTAATTTAAACTAATGTAAGCTGTTTTTTAAATTTCAATATATGTAGTATGTAAGTTAAGAGGTACAATACTCTTATTTTTATTTATTTATTTATTTATTTATTTATTTACACTTTATTGTGCACAATTACACATTAAGAAGAAAAAGAAGAGTATAAAAACGATAAAAATATAACAATTGACACACAAAAGGCGGCCTTATCGCTAATCAGCGATTTCTACCAGACAACCTTTGGGTTAGGAAACCTGTGATAAATAGAGTGGGTGGTGTAAATAAACTTACATGTCATATTAAAATCTAATACATAAACATAATACATATATATATATATTTGAAAAATTACATACCATTATAATAAACTAATATATATATATAATATAATACTATTTATAACAATGAGTTGTACATATTGATGTCATTTCAAGGTGAATCATCCTTCAAATAATAATATTTAACTATTTTTTTAAATATATTTAAAGACTCTTTTTATTTTTTTTCATGTAAGGCTGCTAAATATTTATAACCCTTATGGATTATAATTTTACCTTATAAAACTAAGTAATTTTTCTTTAAATTCGACGAAATTAGATTTTCTTAAAACCATTTATAAAATTTTTGCCGATAATTTTGTTTTTACTTAATATTAGACATTAGATCATGCAACTAAACGACAATCTTCTTTACTCTAGTTATAAAATTGGCAAAAAAAAATTCGACCGGCAACATGTAAGCCCGACTTTACAGCAAACAATACATGGCTTTCCTAAAATTTGGAAACACTATCGAAAGGGCGAGGCGCTTTGTAAATATCGCTATCTCTCTCCCACCCACACAAAATCCATACTTCCGTCTTACTGTAGCACACACGTCTTTCTTCTCTTTCTCACAATTATGATTAAGAGTAATGGCATAATAAATTTAAGTTCAGCTTTCTTACCAAAAAAATATTTTTTCACGTTTTTTTGTAACGAGAAATACGGGAAAAGTTTTCATATTATTATTTGGTTTATAAACAAACTGTGGCGAGCCCGTTGGCGCCCTTTTTTCATTAGCGATGTTTTTTTCCCGCTGGAGTAAAAAGTTTTCAGTTGTTAAGTTCCAAAAAAACAAGTTTAATTACATCGTTGGAATGCTATCGGTGTGCTTATTAGATGCGTGTATGTTCTTCTGTATGTGAAAAGTTTCAGATTTGAACTTAAAACTTTCCATGAACAAACTAAATTCTCAGTTCAACTGACGAGCTATATCTCGTTTGTAGCAGGGTAGGCAGAAGGATCTTAGTGTTAAGAAGTGACTTGGGAACTTAGTGCTAAGATACTCTATTTCCATTATAACACTTTCATTCCCCCCTTTCCGCCTAATTCTGAACGCATTGCGTGCTGAACTCAAAGCCGCGCTCTGCCTCGTTACCGGAGCGAGGAGATGAAAATATTAAACATTTAATTTCCTCAAGAGGGAATCGAACCTAAAACCTGTCGCTAATAATTAAACTTTGGTTGCGTCTCCTGCAATATCTAAAAAAGTGTAAATACGTTATATTATAAAACTAGGTCTTATTCTGAAAAATTAAAGACCACAGATAAAAAAAGCCCAGCAAATGACATAATAGTTTTCAATATCCAATAACAAGGGAATAAAGGTTTACGTTTGACATTTACAACACCCCGCGGACTTCATAAATGTCGCGCGTTGTTTACAAGTTGCAATTTGTAAAATATAGAACATATGTATTCTATTTAATAGATAGATATTTTATATTACCTTTAGGATACAGTTCGGAAACCGCTACGTTCAATTTCTATTTTTTAAGTTTGTTTGGTATAATCTCAACGCTATAATCTCAGGAACTACGTATTTGGGATTGTTAATTTTGTAAGAAAAGCTACCACAGGTAAATTTTATTATAGATTACGCAGACGAAGCAGCCGGTAAAAGCTAGTCAATAATAAGCAGAAATCTGACGAGAAATTATATATGAAAATAATAATAATTAGCACATAATTCTCAACAATATTAATATTACTTTCTCAGAAAATATAATGAGACCCATATTCCTATATTATAATAAAAAAATAAATACTAAATTGTATACACGCATCTTGATTTCTACAATAATACCTAATACAGAGTAGGTATTTCAGTTATATTTCAGCCTATTTTATTAATTTAGGCCATTGTGCCGCAGTGGTACAGTGTCTTTATAAAAACGATGATGATAGTGGGTTCGTTCCTCATCTGAGAGAATGAATTAATGATTGTATTTTCTTGAAAATTGCTCTATTGTGCGGCGTTGAGTTTCGCCACTCAACACGACGTCTCGAAAATTAATTAGAATGTCTTGACTTTATACTATCTCGGCTTACTCTGCTATTTACGGGGCAAAGCGTGAAAAATTCCAGCTAGCCACCCAGACCGAATGAAATTAAACACCTTACTATCGATTGTTTTGACCTTTGGTTCATAAATAATGGTTTGTACCATATATTGTTATTTAATTTCTAGTAACTCGTTAGCCGATAAACTTTAAATTACCTAACTGGTTGTATGTTACACGAACAGTTTAAGTTTAATTAAGCTTTTTTACAATTTTTTCTTATTTTTTTTTTAGTTTTTTTTGTGCTTGTTATTCAAACATGCAGTCGTTTTTCTCAATAGGCCCAAGTAGCTTGAGTATCTAGTAGTATCTAGCTTAAAAGCTCTAAACACTATCCTCATCTTATTAAATATAAAGACGAATTTCAACTTTTTCTAACATTTTTTTCTTTAGTATGAATTTTTTGTCCGATCTGAATCGAGAATATAAGAAACTATAGTATATTATTATGATTTTATCAGTCTGGTTTATATAGAAAAGTAAAGAAGAAGTATTCCGTGACCAAACAAACCATAAACCATAAACATTCCGCCAAATTCCCGAGGCATAGCGTGTTCATTGAACTCAAGGAAATGAAAATATAAAATATTTCATTGTCTCGAGTGAGAATCAAACCCACAATGGTCGCGTTTGGCTGGCACGCTTATGCTCCTGTACCACGAGGGCCTCTATGGAGAGTAAGAAATATTCTATTAAAAAAAAAAGAATATAAAAATTAACAGCGATTTATAAAGCGTTACGTGGATATATTTCAATGATAAATTACATTTGCTTGTGGACAATAAAAAAATTGTCGTAATACGTACAATGTACTTGTTATTACAATAGATTGTTGATAGATGGCGCTTTTTAAAAATATATTTTTCTCGAAAGTGAGCTTTACATAAAAGCTTTTTCGCCATACTTATTTGTTTATTTGATTGAAATGTAGCAAGTACGCTATTGTAAGTATCGTTGAGTTCCGCTACTCAACACGCAATGCCTGCGGAAAGTGGTGAACGTAAGTGTCTTAACACTAGGTTGCCAGGTACACTGCTTTGTGCTGAATACAGGATGAGACTACATGTGGCGCAGGGGCACAAGTGTTTAACTGTAAACGTGACATGTGGTGGTTTCGAATCCCATTCGAGGAAATGAATAATTAATATTAGCATTTCTTCGCTCTGGTGTGTAGCCAAAGCCACATGACACGCAATGACTCCAGAATTCGGCAGAAGTAGAGAGTGAAGTGACTCTCTGCCTACCCTGCTAAATGCGATAAACAGCGTGAAGCTAAAATATAAAATTAATATTTATTTAATCACGCTGCATCCCGCACATAGAAGCAGCAGAGTGAATCTGGATATCTAGCGTTAAAGCACTCCGTTATGCATTAGAACAATCAGTTCCTCTCTTTCCGCCGAATTCTTGAGGCATAGGCGTGTGCGAGGCGTGTTGAGTAGCGTAACTCAACGCCACGCTTTACCACGTTACCAGAGCGAGCAAATGAAAATATTAAATATATCATTCCCCTGAATGAAAATTGAACCCAGAGTCGTCGTTTATAATCAGACACTGTATCACCACACCACGACTTCTCTATATATTTAATACCAAATTAAAACAATATAAAATACTAAAAAAAGAGGTCATAATAAACTATTTACATTCTCACAATTATATTACATAAGCATAAGCATCGAAACATCCGAATTTCGAGTGCTATATATATTTCTGCGTAGTCGTTAAGTTTGAAATATCGGGCTAACCCCCCCACCTCCCACCCTTATACCACCCTAAATACACCCCCCACGAAATAAAAAAGGCACATTTTAAAGCCCCGGCAATGACATGCGGGCGCCGCTTTGTCGGGATGCGTGGAGTCGCAGCTTACGCAATGTTACAAACATTTTTTTTTCCTTAAATTTAGATACATATTCAGTTTTGCTATTATATTTTATTATGCTGTGTGTAAGGGAGTGTTTTTTGATATTGGATATTGATTTGTTTGTCAGCTTCTTCTATTTAAATGTATATATGGACTCGGGTGGGCTTTGGAAGATTTTTTATTAAAATGTGTATGAAACTCGTTGTCCTAGCAATTTGGAGAAATCCTCTCCTTAGTGCTATCGTACACTCCATATCCTATATACAAGCCAAAATTCATGTTTATAATTTCAATAGTTTGGTCTGTCAGTTACTTTGTAACGGAAGAGCTTTTTTTATATTCATAGTCTGTCGAAACAATCTGGTCGATTCAACCAAGAAGTTTTGAGGTATCTAAATCAAGTCGAAGTGGTCTATTTCTACATTTTTTGTTCCTTAAGCCAACATGTACGTGAAGCGTGAAATAAAAACTTTCGCAAACTTAGCAGGACTCTCTTTATTTGAAAAATATGGGATGGAATGTAATTGTCAATAGTCGAAAAAGAAGAACCACTGTTAACATCGAAACCATTCTTGTGATGTAATATATATAGCCTTCCTCGATAGATAGACTGTCAAATACAATTTTTTTTTTTACTTTGAAGGAGACCCTAAACTTAGTTCATTGAATCAAATAAACTCTTAAGCCTTATAATATTAGTAAAGGGTAAAATATAGACCACGCTGTTCTTGATCATACAACGGAATATTCATTATTAACTCAAACGACACATTAGACGATACTGAAAATTATAAAGATGCAGGCCAGTATAAAAGAACTAATATATTTATTTTATTTTGGACTTTTATTATTGATTTCTATTAATAAACTTTATTTTTAAAAGTTTTTTCTGATTAATGCAAAGCTCAGTTAAGTCCCGAGAACTTGTAAGTATATATTAACAGTATTACCGTGACCAAAAATATCAAACATAAACTCCACAAAAAGACAGTTGAACCAAAATCTATTTTCAACACAAAATCAATATACAAAACGGCGATGTGAGTAAGTATTCATAAAATCATAAAAATAACGACCAACGCATAATGGCCACTCCACGCCACCGTGAGCCACATGAATGTTTACTTTCAATCATACGATCGGCATCGAACCCACGACCGCCAGGTGATTTTATAATTATCATTGACAATTGTAATTTTAATGGCGGTGAACTCCCTGGCATCATATTTTGTTGACACGCTGTCAATTTTAGAATTTTGGTGATAACTTTATTTTGTTAAATTGTGGATTGGATCGATAATTTGATTCTCGGTTGGGGCGTTTTCTTATTAAATATACTTTTTATTAACATGGCTTTATCAGGACGATTTAATAAAATTTAAGAAACTGAATCTGATCTACTTGTAGAAGGTGTATCATCCTAGCAGTAGAAAATACAATAAAGTCGTATCATTGAGCTGGTCTGATGATGGCGCTAGGATCCGAGTAGTCGAACTCTTTAGAGTTCACTAGAAAGCCACTTGAGTTTAGGCTGATATAATTTAAAGCTCCGACTTACCCTCTATAGTACATACCTATAGCGTTTAGACTAGAAAAGAGTGTTTTTTGGAATTTTGGCGTGTTTTTCCGTCACTCAACACATAATGTCTCAAAATTGGATGGTAGCTGGGAGGTGGACCCTGCCTACCCTACTGTATGCGGAATACAGCATGATAAAAAGGAGAAACCAAGCACGAACCTCTGACTGAAACATCAAATGAAAAACATGGCTAATATAAGTAACATTAAGCTAAATTAATATAAGAAAACTATCGAACTCTAAACCACCACGACAAAATAACTACTTTAAACTATCTACGGTGATAAATAAAATTCAGTAACGACAAAAATTTTAAAATCTTTTCCACCTATGAAGTGTTAATGTCACATTAAAACCTGTGAAAATAATAATTTCCAGTACAAATGTGTATTATGAAAATAATCTGAATTTTTTCATCGTGACACCATAGCACGTGTAACCTAAATAACGTTTTGTATACATACCTACCGCGTTTTAAATATATTTTGTATATATCAAATTGTGAATTGGGTGTCGTCTGTACGTTGGCACTGTGATATTGTTAGATGTGGACTGCAGCGGTTGTGGATTCAGTTCCCGTTGAAGGAAATGGTTATATTTAAACAACATTATAAGGCCTACCATATAGGTTTCATATAACACACAATGTATATTTAAAGAAATATATCATTTTTTTTTTCCAATTTTAACTAGCTTTTCCTTGGCTTCAAATGATAATACTACTATAAGACGTGGATATCTTTAAATTATGGTTTTAATTTTTCTAAGTTCGATCCAGAAGGCATACTAAGGAATGATTTACGTTATCGGCCTGATATCATATTCTTGCAGGAGCTTCTTATATGCATGATGGGACTGGAACGATAGTGTAAATGGTCGCATTGTTTCTTATTTAAGAAACATTTTAACAGACTGAGGTCGGATCGTGAGCGTACCGTGTCGGTCCTCCCTTATATTACAGACTATGCCAATAAGATGGGTGGAAAGAATGTAATAGGTACGTGTGACTCTACCATCTCCCTACGTAACTCGCAAATATGAAATATGTGGGAAGTTGAAGATTTATATTTTATTACTTTAATATTTTTTTGTGAACTCCACGCTTTTCGTCTTATAGCAAGGTAGGCAGAGGAAACCTAATGTTGAGACACTCTGTTTCCCATGCACTGGTTAGTTTTAGTGATAATATGTGTAGAGTGTAGGAATTCACCGCCGCGCCTTATGTCGCTACCAGAGCGAGAAAATGAAAACAATTCATTAGCCCGAGTTGAAATCGAACCCGTAGCGTTTTCATTCAGACACTGAACCACTGCGCCACGACGGCCACGATTATACAAAAATAATTTAAAAAAACTAACTTAACTTAAAATTAAAAGTTATAAACAATCCTAAATATAAACAAAAACCGGCAATAACACATAGTTGTTTTGACAGTACTCTCCCCATTACAACGATAAGTCAATCGATAGTCGATTTTGTGAGTTTTTAATTTAACCTTATCTAATATTATCTTTAAGGCAGTGAGTGATAAAAATAAAAAAATATTTTTGTGGGAAATCAATACCGCGTAACACATCCGTGCCGTCCTTCATGTTATTCATATACATATGCTTATATGCTATATTCATCGTGTATTCTATATTATTTCATATTACAGGTAGATAGATAGGAAATATCTACCTTTATATGTATATATCTACCTATCTTTAAATGTATTTATCTGTCTTTATATGTACTGTTTGCTTGTAAAGTTACTGTTTTAGATATAAAAAATGAATTATGAATAGATGATATTCCTGTTATATGCTTTTAAAAAGAATTTTCTTATTTTTTTTTTGTGTAGCTTTGTTAAAAAAATTTTAACGTGTGAAAACATTTTCTCGTTTTCACTTATTAAAAAATGTTTCATGCTGTATCCCACGTCCATGTATAATAGGGTAGGCAAATGGAACGTAGTTAAAACACTGAATTCACCGGTCACGGAAAAAATCTGGTTCACTGCATATTGAGTGGCGGAACTCAACGCTTCGCTTTGTCTTGTTACCAAATCGAGAAATTAAAAACAATTCATAATCGAATGTAATCGAACCTACGATTGTCGCTTATGCTTACAGAGTCGTTGAAATTCAATGAGTGCTGTAACGGTGACAACGTATTTTGTAAATGTAGACGAGGAACTCATGATTTAAATATGAACATTACTTCAATTTAATTTGCAGATTCTTCCAATATACAGTGAAGCCGTCGCGTCGTGGCGTATTGGCACAAGTGTGTGACTGTAAACGCGACTGGTTCTGGGTTCAATTTCCACTCCAGGAAATGAAATATTTATTCAAATTTATATTTTCATTTATTGGGGAAACAGAGTTTTTGAACACTAACTTCCTACCCTGCAGTGTGCGGGATACAGCTTGAACCTGTTTTATTTTTACTTACTACTTATTTGCTATCCGATTCGTCCCAATTAAGACATATTAAATATCCATAATGACAATTATGTCCCAATTAGGACTAATTTACCAGATAAAAATAACAAATTGAATTTCATAATTATGTATTAAATAAAAAAAATGATGTAAGAATTTTTTTTACGAACGTTCGGAGCTTTAATTTACCAACCAAATTGTAAAAAAATTCTAAAAATCATAAAATATTATATTATGAAAGGATGTTTTCTCTTTTTTCTTAAAACATTTATCATCTGCGGGCCACTGAACCCTGTAATAGGGCACCTCATACTCAGCGCAAAATTATGTAAATTTACTGAAAGTTTAATCTTTTTTAATATATTTCTGTTCTCATTATATACATACATATATTATTCTGTGTAGAAGACATTTTTTTACATATATTAACATTATTTTTTTATGGCTCAGAGGGCTTGTTGAGCGAGAAGTGTATCGATATGATTAAAATTGTTTTTTTTTTAACACGCTGCATCGCGCATATAGCAGGCAGGGGAAATCAAGTGGCAGGACACTCCGTTCTCCGCTTTGGGCACAATTTTCTAGACATTTCGTGTTGAATATAGGAACTCAACGCCTTGCTCTAATGCTAGCTTATAAATCTTATAAATCTGTGTGTATAATTATTACTTACAATCCTAATTTACAAACTAACAAATTATGTAGCAGCGTATTGTAAGCGATTAATAGAAGCCCCACAATAAATGTAAAACGATTCTCAAAATCGCATTATAAATGTATGACAGTTTTAAAACCGACTCGATTGTGGGCTTTCTTTTATAATTTTAATACTTTGGCTTAAGACGTGAAATGGATTCAGCCATTTTTCAAAATTTACCTTAGATGTATAATATTAAAAAAAAATATTCCTTAGATGCAGAATAGCATAATTTTAATTTGATAGTTAAATAATAATAAAAAAATATTAAATATCCATAGTGACAATTAAATTGTAATAATTTCATGGCGCCGTCTGGTCAGGATAATGGACAGCGAATGACTGTAAAAGCGATTGTTAGAATTGGTTTGGTGGGTTCGATGATCGATCCCTACTCGGGGGAGTGGACATCTTCGTTTCTACACTTAAATAAGGCTAAGCGCGGCGCGGCTCCACCACTCATCACAAAATGTCGTTAGTGTCTCAACTCCTCTGCCTATTCTGCGGGGTAGAGTAGGAGGCTAAAAAAATCAAAATAAAAAAAACGTACGAATATGAATTCAAACTTTGTAGAATCATAAATTCGAGTCACTATTGAAATCAAAGTTAAATCTTAATGTTTATTATATAATTATAATTACAAATTTCATTATACCTTATATTAGATATTTATATAAACATAATTATTAAAAAATATTAAAAGTTTCCTAAACAACGAGCGCACCTACAGTCGGCGTACTGTACAAGGTCATCCCTTACACGTGAAAAACATAATTTTATCGGAAAAATGTGGAATAATAAAAACGAAAGTAGAATCAGTCTTATTATAAATATGGATTTATATTACAAAATAATATTGTTTCGTATACATATTTATGGGAATATATAATCTTATAATGACACTGAGAGGCGTAGATATCTTGTTCCTGGTTCCTGTATCTGTTTTGTGGGTTCGAGTCCCGTTACGTGAAAACTATAATATTACATTTTAGAATGATTGGTTTATTTTTAATAGAAATGTAGAGAGAATAGAGTGGCCTAGCACTTATCTCTATCTATTCCGCAAAATACATGAAATTTTCTTTTTAGCTTACGCGGTATCCCGCGTATACTAGGATAGGCGAAAGTGAACTTAGAGTTAAAACAAATAAAAGTAATACGAGTATGCACGTAACCGTCCAATGTTTGACACGTTGCGTATCTTGTTGCGGAACTCAACGTCGTGCTTTGTCTTTTTACCAGAGTCCTGGCTCTGCTAAATTATGGAAAAAAAAATTCTCGCAGGTGGAAATCGAACCAAAACCATTGCATTTACATTCAAACGCTATGCTGCTGCGCTTCAAGGACGAGAGCCTTTAACTATAACAAGAACAAGACGTTCTCTTTTTTTACACCATATAAAAAAACTTAGGATTCATGTTTGGAGGTTTTCATTAAAAAAAAGTGTTTTATTTAAATTAAAAATTGAATCTGCTGCTATGAATTTACAAATACCATCCACTAGGCACTATAACAAGAAAGAAAACAAGAAAGAAGCCTATTTTTTTAAATCGTATAATAAAACTGCAAAATACATCACGAATAACGTAAAATAGAGCCGAAATACGGCACAGAGCGCAATTTATAATATTGTTTTCCTACGGATATATTTTTTCACTAGTGTAGGGTGTCCACCCCCTCCCCCCTGCTCTACCCCTCCCCCCGCCTCCCTGGGGAGTTACCCCCCCGGTTATTATTAAAGACGTACACACACATCCTTGGAGTGTGATTAGATTAATATGGCGTTTCTTGGTCGATTTGGACGTTCCTTTTTAATTGTATTTTTTGTTTTGAAATATCTTTTTCTTATGATGTTTTGTTTTAAGGCTTTTTAAGTACCAAATGATGATAATGAGGCGATGTGGCTGCGCTGTGTTACACTATGACTGTAAACGCGACCGTTCTAGGTTCGATTCTCACCCGGAGATCTAAATTAATTAATTTTATAATTCTCTGCTCTGAAAACATGGCTCTGGTAAAAAACAAAGCGCGTTGTTGAGTTCCGCTACTCACCATTTAATGTCTCGAAAACTCAGTGTAAAGCGGGAAACGGAGTGTCTTAACACTATGTTCGTTTTTTGATCGCCCTGCTGCATATATGCAGGATTGATTGATTTCTGCCTTGAGACTGAGGGGACCATGGAATAAAATACCTATGCCTGAACTGCGAAAATTATAATATTAAAAAAAATATATTTAAAATTTTGGGAATAAAAATGAGAATCTGGAGACTTAATCTTAAGACACTACATTCCTCATTAACTCAACGCCACGCGTTGCTTCGTTACCAAAGAGACCGAAGAAAGGAAAATATTAAAGACTTCACTCCCCCTTAGTGGGAATAGAACCTAGAACAGGCACCTTGTGGCCATGCGCCACGACAGCACCACTACGTATTTGATTAAAATGTCACGCTTAGACTGTATAATATCGGACATCTTTTAGAAAAGGAGCGGTTAATGGAAAACAAACATCTTTACTATAATTTTCTGTTTGTAGTCCAAATTACCTATAACTACATATATATAATAATAAAATTCTAAGAAGATTTATTAAAATTCTACTCACAGAAACTGACATTATATTAAAGTTTTGCATCAGCTAGAAAAATATATTTTTTGATTTTTGAATTTTGATGTATCTCTACTTGTTTTTTAATGAAAACCACATTCAAATTCGTTTCGTAACCATTTTGTTTTATATTAAATTAAAAATACTAGGTGACGCCATAGTCTAAGCAACATTAAAAATAATTGGACAAAATGTTATTATCGTTTGTCATCATCATCGCTATATTTTCATGATGATAATGAAGCTAAAAGCATCTCATATACTATCAAATATATTTTTAACTTCATTCTTTATTCCTCTAGCAAATAGTAGAAGTCATACTCTGCATGGACTCTGCATACCTCTTTCACCTCCTCCACTGTCATCGACCTCCTCATGCTCTTTACGATATTATTTATAAAACCCATTATAATTAATGAAATTCATTAACATACAGATTATAGTTCCACCAAATAGTTTTACATAAAAATGTGAAATTAACTACAAATATTTGGTCCAAATATCGAGTATATTTGAAGTATTAAGTTATTAAAAAATTATATGAATTCTTTGACTAAGTAATGGCGTGTATTGGTGGTATGAATAAAAAAAAATACACGCAATTGACTGACTGAGTGACGAAGAGGAAACAACGGAATAAATAATCACTAGATGATAAAACTCAGTGGTTCAGAACACGTTACTTACTACTTATATACAGAAAATAAATCAAAATCAAATCAGCTTCACGTAGGGCAGCCAGAGTGAACCTAGTGTTAAGACACTTTGTTCCCCACTTACATACAGAAATCATCACTTAATAGATTCCAAAGATTATACAACGTTTTGGGTCAACATCAAAGCGGCGTTAAGTCCCGTCAATCAACACGCAATGCCTTCGGAAAGTAGGGAACGGAAGTGTCTTAATGGGAACGGACTGTCTTAATAATAGATTCCCATGTTTCCCCTGGTTATCCTGCTGTGTGGGATACAGCGTTAAGCTAAAAAAAAATAAAGATATAGTCATCCTTAAGTCTTTATATTATATCCTGTACCTATAAAATGATAAATAGAATACCTAGTGTCAAAATACTTTGTTCTCCACCTTCCCCTCTTAAGCTGGCGGCGAAATTAAAATAATGAGTTCATTGTCTCAAAAGAAGCTGTCTTATCTCAACTTTAATTAATATTTAATCAATATTGTATACCTACGCATAGCAAAATCTATAAAGACTTTCCAATAAAATACTAATTAAAAGAGGCAAAAGCTTCACAAACTGATATATGTATTCGTTATTTAAGAATATATAAATGAAAATAAATAACATAGTTTCTTGGAAACAGGCAATAAGAAATGTTAGTTAAAATCTTCTGAGCCAGTTCCGACAGACATATAAATTGTGATAGAGATGGATGGACGGGGCGCCGCTGGTACTGTTTACATGTTGTTAAGTGGTGTACAGATTGAACGCGTTTTCGCCGCTGGTTTTTTTATTTTTTTTTATTGACATATAATATTATTTTTAAATATTATTCGTATTTACTTACAAATCATTATTCAGAACTTGGGAACTAAATTTCTGAACCCGTTTCCGACAAACGTAAAACATTATCTCAGGAACGCTTAGAGAAATCGGGTTGAAATTTAAACCATATACTCAGATCTACGGCCACATGATTTCCTCCATTCCATGATAATAATTATATTTCTATATTTACTTAAAAAAAAGATACTGAAGTTTGTATTGCAAAAAACAAAACGGTACGGTAATGGTCGTACGGCAAAATTGTATACAAATAAGTTATAGTAAAATAATAAAAATAAATTCTCGATTTCAAGTAATATAATTATATAAAAACCGTTTAAAAATAGGCCTTTGATAAGAAGTCAAAAATAAATATGTCACATTATCATTATTTTCCTTAAAATAAAGCTGTGTTAAATCCATAGAAATGAACTTAAGAAAAAGTTTTAAAAAAGCGTTTAAACGCTCATTTGATAAAAGTAAAACCGCTACACGTGTGGAGCCATCTATAGAATGTCAAATGTTCAGCAATCAAAGTTTTATTACATTTCTGCGCTCCCCTCACAATAGAGGATAAGTTTTCAGCGTTTTTTGTCTCATAATATGTATTTTTGAGAAAATAAAGGAATAATAAAAATAGATTAAATCTTAAAAGTATGTTATACACAAGAAACTTTTCTATATAAAACTAAAAGGCTTTGATTTGAGCTTTATAGAACGAAAGGGTCCTCACCAAAGCAGGGAAATGATAAAAATTTAGGCTTAAAAAATATTTTGTAGTAATATATTTTAGTATATTACTAAATCTATGGTAGTCTATGATATTGGTGAATATATTTGTTTAAAAATTAAAAACGCAAACATTTGCTAGCTAAACCTAAATTATGGGTGCCTCTGCAGATTCTATAACATGTTAAGATTTGAAAATGGCAAATAAAATATTATATAATTACGTAGTATATATATGTTTCTATTGGATACCAACGCTTCGCCATAGGACATCCTTAGATTATAAGCTGAATAGTTGTGGGTTTCAATCTCCACTCGAAGGAATGCATTCTTTTTTTTCATTATTTTCATTTCCTAGTTAGGGCAACACGCCATATCTCGTGTCTTCAGACGGAAAGCCAATAGCAGAGTTTCTCCCAGCCTACCCTGCGATATTCATAATATATTATGAAGGTAAATAAAAAGAAATTAGAATATAAAACATTTACTTGGAATTTGGATTTACCTATTAATAATTAAAACAATTTATTTAATCATATATTTGTATTTGTACTCATTTCTATTAAGCCATGACTAATTGAATACCTGCTATAGAATGATCTACTTTTTTTAGTAGCTCTATGAGGATGTCGCAAAATAAATTATTACTTTTTTTTCTACCTTCGCCGGAAATTCCAAGGTCATTACTCACTACATTAAAGAGTGCCTGAATTGAATACGAAACAATATAAACCGCATAATCTCTTCAATAGTTCACTAATTTATTAGAAAAAAATATATTTTTAAAGTACTTAATTTTAAAGAATTTGTGCTCAGTTTCAACGATTGCGTTAATAAATAAGAAGTATAATTAGGGTCAATTTTACTGTTTTTAAAAATAACAAAAACGTAAAACACATAATATTATAGAATATGTATGTAACTACAATAAATTGTCTTCATAAGATAAAACATAAGAGCTTCACGCTGTTCCCGCATATAGAGAAGGGGGCAGTGTTAAAACACTACTTATACTACGCACTGCCAAATTTTCAGGACATTTCTTGTTGAGAAATGTTGTACTACTCTAGGGAATAGAAGTATGTTTGGCTTTACACATGGTTTTTTCCAGATTTTGGACTTGGATTTTGAATACCACTCGAGGAGATGAAATATATATTTAAATTTCTATCTCCATTTCTTCACTCGGGGGTCGAGGCAAAGTTGAGTTTCGCCACTTAACCCGCAATGCCTGCAGAATACGACGGTTGTGTGTTCGATCCTCACTCGAGGAGTGAGGATCGAACACACAACCGTCAAATTCAAATTCAAATTCAAATTCAAAATATTCTTTATTCAAATAGGCAATTATTATAAGCACTTTTGAATCGTCGAATGAACATATGAACAAAAAGCTACCACGTGACGTTGGGTTTTGCCACTCAACACGCAAAGCCTTCAGAATTCGGCAGTGTCTACAACGCTAGGTTCCCTCTGCCTGCCCTGCTGTATTAAGGATACAGCGTGAAGCTAATTTGATTTTTTTATAATTATAAGATATACTCATTTTCCACATACATTTACCTATTAACGCCATAATCAAATCTGCTAACATCTTTATATTATGATATAATAGTTCTTATTCTTCTTTATATAGACCCGTATCTAAAAATAACCAGTACCTTCATCACAAAAGACAAGTTTGCAATTAGACCCAGGAGTCATTCTAAATACAGAAAGAACTAAATACAGAATTATATAAATCTGTTCAAAGTAAAACGATCCGTGGAAGAATAGAAATAGTTTGGTATTTATATAAACTACTAATGGACCCGAACGCGGCTACGCCCGCTTGAAGTATACGAATATTTATTAAATATATTTATGAAATTATTTTCGGTTTTCAATACAGATGCGTTAAGCTAGCTCATATTAATATGGCGGAATAAATTGCATGTCAAATTAATAAATATTTTAAAATATTGGTAATTATCGAAAATATAGCAAATATAAGAAAAAAGTATCCTATGTCCCGACACCCTCAAGTATCTCTATATGAGAATTTTATCACAATTAAATTAGCGGTTTGGCCCTGATTGCGTTAAAGACAGACTGACAGACAGACTTACTTTCGAATTTATAATATGGATTTATACGTATATATGGACATTCAATAGTTCTTATTGTATCTCACAATGTCTCGAAGAATAATAGAAAGGTATATATTTTGATTGCCACTCACTTTCCACGCTTGGAAATGGAAATAATTCATTTCATCAAGGAGATCGAACTTGCACCCATCTTAGAGCAATGAGACAGCGGTCGGCGGTTTTTAACTTTCTATCAGTCAAAAGATAAAGCGCCTAGACGCCTAAACAGAAAAGTAATTTTATTATTATCGGAAAACTTTGATATAAATAGATGTACTACCCGTTTCTTTTGTAAAACTAAACGTAAATAACTGTCTAAGACGAAATTAAAACTAAATCCCAATAAGACATCACTTACAATTCTATACACGCTCTATCCATAAAACAGGAGGAAGTATTCACTAGAAACGCACACCCATCCATACATACATAAAATACCTACTATAGCAATATTCCAAAAGTTCGCCAAGCCCTCACGAGCTTTCAATTTTCGTCCACCATTTCTTATTTAGTTTCGCGCAAATTATCTCCAATTCTTCATATTATTAAACATCCAGGGAGGAACCCCCTGGTCGGGGGGTAATGACGGGAGCGGTCAACGCCCCGCCCGACGTCCGGCTCACTTGTTCTTGTAAAATTTTTCCCGATCTTTATTTTCTTTGTAGACGTATATAATTAGGGAGTTGTGCGTATGTGTGTGTTGTTGACGCTCGCGTGTGTGCGTGCCGTCCGTGTACACACGCTATACAGGGTGGTGCGGTGTAAGGCCAGTTATTAGTTTTCTTGCGAGTTTCGGTGGGATGTTTTTGTTAGATTTCGATAATTTCGCGACAGCATGGGGTGGAAAAATCAATATATGGCTATGTGTATGTGGATTCGGATGCGGGGAAGTTAATTCTAATGAAGAACTCAGTTATATGTTATTTATTGTTAGTTTTATATGATACATTCACTTTCTTGAGGATTTTTGTGTTATAATGCTCTTTGGGTCGATCGAAGATGTTGAATGTTCACGTTTGAATAAACAATTTGACGTATTTAAGAATATTAAACATCAAAATTAATTATTTGATGTACGCGGTGGTCTGTGTTTCTGAGTATACCTAAATCACATTTGAAAGCTTTATAATTATAAGTGTTATTGGTTTTATTGGTTACTGTATACGGGATACAGCATGAAGCCTAAAAAATATACTGACTAGAGGGGTAGGGCCCAACGCTACGGTCTCTGCATACCTCTTGGACTCGTCCACTATCATCCTCCTCTTCGTACACACCCCTCGGGGTTCCTCATGCCTTCACGTGACCTTTCTCCAGTATCATCGATTTTTTAAAGACATAGTAACAGGAAATTTACAATAAAATAATAACCAAAAATTATATATTCCACCCACTTTCTTTAAGCTCTTAAGTACTCACAATTTCTGTCGGACATAAAATCTTTAATACTTCGCGTCTCCTTATTTAACGACACGTGTAAGCTTTATACAATATTTACGGAATACTTACTTTTTTTCCTTACATTCTACTAGCGATAATTTTGTATACGATGAGGTTTTAATGAAATTTAACTTTGTTATAGGAAATTTATGTAGAAAATCCATTTCTGTGGGATACTACTATAGGTATATAATGTTATTTTTGATGTACTTTCATTTTCACGACTGCACATATGTATATATTAATGGTAGGCGGAGGAAATCAAATTTCAAATTAAACAGAAATAACTAAGAGACGAATGACCCACTTTAAATGCCCGAGATAGATGGATTCTTTGGTAACAAAAATAATATTAAAATTTAAACTAATAGTCTCTGAGATTAGCGTATTTAAGCAAACAAACTCTTTAAGTAGATACTACATTTTAGAATTAAAGCAGCTTCACGCTTTCCCCCCCCCCCCCCC